>JAIUND010003625.1:0-15046 GCA_034699125.1 Gisinianus flammeolus
AGCCTGGAACTTGAAGCATCTCACAATTTAATGATGAAGCTTTAATCTTAAAATTGAGTACTAATTAACCCGAAAATCAATTAATAATTATTGTATTATACTATTGTCGAATAGTAATAATAATAATTGTTATATATATCATTTGTATTTCTATACCAAATAATAAATTCAACAAAATTGCAAAATTACAAAATGCTTCTGTTTATTAGCATATAATTGTAAAGCCTGCATAAATATCTGTAACTATGAAATTTCGTGAGACGCACTATGAATAGGTGTTATGTTTTATTTACTAAAGTTTCATCTTATATTTTGTAGTACTGGTTTTTTTGTTTTATTTTTTTTTGTTTTAGGGAACATACGACAGCAGTGAATTGATTAGATTTGATTGTAAATGTTTATAGTTTGTCATAACATTCCTCAAACTAGACGTCATATAGGTCACAAGGACTTATTCTAAAGCACTATTTATAACTTTTTTTTGAAATTCCTTTGAGTACCCACGGTTTTATCAAACACTATACTGGATCTCTCATTTCTCCTTTAAGATCGTGAAGGTAAAAAAATCTTCAGTTTTCCACACGATTGGAACTGGAAAATACGAGGATCCACCAACTCGCGAGCCAGCGGCACTTATCGTTAATTATCTGGAAATATTTGATAAGAATTCAATAGTTTCCCTACAATTGAATTCAGAAGTGCAAGAAATTCAAGAAATTTAGCATTACATCATCAATAGTTAAAAGAAAATTCAACTTACACAATTTAGTGGAATATTCATTATTCTATTTCCTCCAAGAGGGGTATACGTCACAAATGCAGCAATCGTACGATCTTTCAGAAGAATTAGATAACGAACTGATCGTAGAGTAAAAAGCATGGAACCACTAAGGATTGCGTAACCTTTAAATTATACAAAAAAATATCCATCGTTGTTTATCCATCTCCTTATTTAATACCTGCTACATTGATGATTATTGCCGTTATTACAAAACTTTATTATAAATTTTTTAAGATTGTACGTTTCAAAACTTACCAACAAATGCAACAACAATAAACCTGGCAGATTTGTATTTGTTTTCCCCTAAATTAACTGTCTTCCAATAAGGTATAACTTATCCTTTTCAGCTTCTTTAATCTCCGGAAACTGGAATGTCCCTGAGGAATTGGAGTGTCGAATTTATGACCATTAAGATGCCACTAATTATTATCGTCACGGTCCTACTACTACCAATCAATGTTTTGAAAAGACTCATTTTCCTTTCAATTATTAGTACAAAACCTTAAACTTTTTGCAATTCAATTTGTTAATAGCTAAGTATGATGTCTGTTGTTAGTTTTAAATTATTTTCGAATGGAAAAGCTTGTGTACTGACAGTCTTCGACTGAGGAACTGGCAATGCCAGTCTGGCATTTCTATATATCATACATGTACAGTGTACATGTCTTCGACTGAGGAACTGGCATTTCTATATATGTGTACACAAACAACGTCTACCTATATGTATGAATCACACGGTATGATAAGTATGTATCTAACAATAAGATAAACTCCACTGTCAAGAGGCTTACGACGATGAAAGCTATAGCTCGGTTTAGTATATGGTGTCCTAGACTAGGTGTATGGTGTATTGTTATTATAATTAAATATGTATGGAGTTTTCTTTTGGAGATATGATACACATGCATAGCTAAAGATATTCTACACTTTTTCTCGGATATTTCCGTATTGTGTGATAAGAAGACTTGTGGAGCTCCACAAGTCTGTGTCAGCAGTGCCACATTTACAATGTACATACATGTGAAAATTTAAGTAAATTGGCATCTTATAATTTTATTTATTCATCGTTTTGTAAAAAAAATATCGCTTTAAAGATCATTTTTTAAAGCTGCCCAAACATTTATTTAAACTTAACTACATAATCTTAAATGCGCGATTAAAATAAATCTAATGTCCAAATGTGTATCGATAACAATGTACAAGTCAATTACAATTGACAACCATTTGCCTTCACTTCTTCAAAAGTGACAACCGTATAAAATTCACAGCACATCTTTGTACAGCATTATTCAAATTCACATAAATACTTAATTGCATTTAACTAACATAATAATTATTATTACTACGAGGTTTATATAATATATTTATTAGATTCTTCAAAATTCTGCATATTTACCGACGTTCATATTCCAGGGAAAATGACTCACTTGAAAGTTATAGAATTGGTTAGATATCTAACGATAAGAAAATGTATTACATATTTGTGAGTAAACAAATATCTATAGGCTCAGAACTAAAATTGCATGTATGGAAGTTATTTAACCAATTACTGCAAAAATGGAAACTCTTTTGATGTAAGAGAACAATTCCAGTTTTTTATACAGTTGGAAGAGATTTTTTTCGTTTTGGGTAAGAAATTCCTAAAACGATAGATACTGTGTCGATAGTAAGTAGATCCTAAGGGGTTACTATAGTGTGGAATCTAAACCAATATACATCATACTGCATACATGCAATATATGTACATGCAAAAACTATAGTTTTTATGTTATTAGAAACTCATATTGTTCGGTAATTTGTAATTTTGAAACTTGTCAAAAGAAAATGTGTAAATCAAATACATTAGAATTCAGAATTCAGCAATATCAAAAAGCATCAAAGAGTATGACAGAGTAATGTATTTTATCCGTTCTCAAGGAATCAATGTTTAATAATGTTGCTTAATATTTGGAAGAATTCCTTGTGTTACACACACATTGTAACTAATGTCATTTTCATTACAGAGGATCATCAAATAAATTGCATTAAAATTGTAGTCAAAATAGTATATACAAGTACAAAAGAGTGGGTACTTCTGGAGGCGATTAATTTTAAAGTGTTAAAAATGTCTGATACCTTATTACTGAGTTTCATTTAACCGTCTTGGGAATACAAAATGTCAGACATACGCATATATGTATATATTAATGTATTTATACAGCCTTAAAAGTATATTGCATCTAAAATTAATTCGAGTCATCACGACTCGTCATCTTCTATCTTGTACACGTCCTCATCATCTGATGACATATACTTTTCACTATAGACTAAACAAGGTACAGCACTGAGATTTTGTGGAAAGTGAGTTTCGGTAATATTTAAAATTTTCTTGTAGATTTCTTGACGCATCCCCTCAATTTCGTGAGCATCGAACCACTCTTTCATTGGAGGAATTGGAAATTCAAAATCTTCAATCGGCTGACTGAAAAATGTTTCAAAGAATTTGAGTACGAATAGTCCACAGTCTGTTTTATTCGTTTGCTGCGGAACTTGTGGGAAACAACAGGGCATCGTCGCAGCGGAAAACATTACGACATTTTGATTGTTGCTTTGTCTCTGTAACACATTAAGGACCAAACAAATTATAAATATTAAATAATATTATTATTATAATACCAAACTCTCTCTCTCTTCTCTAGATTTTGGAATTAAGGTAAATAAATTACTCAGAAATACTTACAAAAAAAAAAAAGTACTTATACTTACTGTAATTTCAGCGGTAAGAAATTGCCACAAAGTCCGATACACCATTCCATTATGCTTTATATATTTTGTGAGTGAATCGAATATCAATATACATGGTTTTTTGGGTAATTGAATGCGTCCTGATTTACTATTTAACTTTCCAGTCTCTAATTTAGCTTTCTTTACAGACTTTTCTCCATCAAGGATGTTTTGATTATCCACATTTAAATATGGAAAACATAGTACAGCACAGAACCAGTGAGATCTGTATAAACAAAACGAAATAAAAAAATAATTCTTTTACATCAATTGATTGAAAGTAATTCTATAGAATCTTTGTTACAGGAGGAAACGGAGATGCAGACTTCAGTACTTTGTTCTCTACACTACTGTTAAATTTTTGATCAGAGTTAAATGTATATACAAGGCGCTCACCGTAAAGAAATGGGGACAAATAGGAAATCCTTTTCAAAAATATTGACATTTTTCATCCAATTTTTATGAATGGAATCTTTATGATTAAGATTCTTTTTGGAACTTCCTAGTCGAAGAGAATTGAAGAAATATGAAGAGAATACATGAGATCTAGCACGATCGGCATCACTAAGTTTTTCTCTGTAAATGTACTGCAGCCAAAAATCCATAAGTTGATCATTCAAAAATTGGTTTGGATTCAATGTCTCAATATCCGCACCAACCAAAGACACCACAGTTCGATGACCAGAATTAGCGGGTGGGTACGTCAACAAACTGTAATTGAAGCAACCCAATACATAGGAAATGATTATATTTTCACTTACATAATTATTCAACTTTCTAAAACTTCAAAAAACATGAGATATTAAACTTATTTATTGATGTGTGACTCACGTTTTCATGTCGTCTGGTTCCTCTGATGGTTTGTTCTTACTTCTTGTGACAACATTATGACTTACTCTCGGTTTAATTTTCTTTGGTTTTACAGTTTCCTTGTCCAAGACTCTTTTGGACTTGGCTACGGGAAGTGATGGCGTTGGAGATTCTGTTAGATCTACATGTTTTTTATTTCCTCCTCGAACATAAGTCCTTAGATACGATTTTCCTCTGACTGGTTTAACTTGTGCCATTATAAAATATTATTTATTAACATGTAACTATATTGTCTCAAAACTACAACACTATTAAACTTTTCTAAAAGAATTTTCAAATTGGAATTTCCAATTATTATTTGAATACGGATGTATTCTAGAAATTGGAGTACACTTGTAAAATCTTACACTTACACTAAAGCAGAATCAACGAGATGGCTTATTTTATTGTTAGTGCACCTATCATATTTACTAAATAAATAAATGATAAATACAAAAAACAACACAAATCTAATTGAAAATACGATTTTACTCAAAAGTCTTCACGACTTGTAAAAAATTGTTGAAAAAACTTGTTTGTTTTTACAAGTTTCAAACTTGAAGTTTTGGACAAAAATGTTTTATATCGTTTTGAATTCCGTGTTGTATCATCGAGGAACCGCACAATCTTTTTTTTTTTGGATCATCGGATAATAAAATGTATTTAATTAAATCTTTATTGACTTCATTAGAATTAACTTTAATTTGCTGTTACATGTTCAAGTAGTGGACAGTTAAGTTGTGACCCTTCGTTAAGTTGTGACCCATATCAAAAAAATTACACCCACATTATGAGCGATTTACAGAAGCGTTGAAAGAAACTCTTAAAATCCGAAAGTCATTTGAATAAGTAAATATTTACCAACTTTTATTTATTAATAACAAAATTAAAGGTACAATTTAAATGTACCTACTTTCATTTAAATACTATTATTATTATCATTCATATTTGAGACTATAAGACTTCTACGCAAGTAAAGTAATAATTTATTTATTAAGTCTATTACAACTCTTAAATCACGCACAGTTAAAATTATTTGACATTCTTTTTAATAGTAAATAGTAATGTAGTTTTGGACTGTTTATTCGAGAAATCGTACATTCATTTATTTATTTACTACAGGAATTGTAATTGGAATTGCAACAAGGAGAACATGACGAAATCAGAAGAGTTTGACGTTCCTCTTAATATTTGTGGCCTACCAACTGTGAGGAACCGTGGAGCATTTTCTTGGTATGATTTCCATTGTAATCATATCAACTATCAACTATGATGTCAAAAATTCTATAAAAAAAACTGATGAAATGTACGTATATGATTTTGTATTTATAGGAGTCCAAATGGCCTGGTAGCAGTAGGAAGTGCAACGGATATACTCATCATTGATGCGGAAAACCTATCCGCAGTTCAAGTAATAAATTCTGAGCACAAGTCATCAATAAACAGGGTAAGTGAGATGTTTAAGGATCGCGATAGTAATATGGATTTGAATACGAACATAAATAAACCATAATGTATATCATTCATGACAAATGCTTCTTTCTGTTGTGTATATATAGGTCATTTGGAACCCGTTTGCTCGTCAACTTCAAGAAACAAAAGCAAGTAAATACCATGCAGATTTGCTCTCAACGGATACATTAAACAATCTGCTCATTTGGGATGTAGATAAAGCTCAAATTCTGTCCTCATTCAATCATCCCGAGTCAAAGCAATTACTTGATGTTAAATGGTCAACTGGTCCAGATACATGGAAACGATCCAAGCTCTATTTACTCTACTCTAGCAATTTATTCGTCATCTATGATGTCTATAATCATCATTCTTTTCAAAATGTTCAAATATTTGAACCAGGACTTGGAATTGATATAACATCTTTTGATGCAAATCCTTTCTTGGCTAGTACTAGTAATTCCCTAGCATTTTTGGGTGAGGGCTATGTCCTTTTGAGTACCTTTGATCCCACAAAAGCTGATAAAATCCTAGTAACTGTCAGCATTCCCCTGTCCAAAACTGGAGGAGGAATAGGACAAAATACTACAGTTTCTCCACTTGGAACTACTCTAGGAGGACTTGGGCATTCTAGTTCAAGTCATTCGGATTTATCAAGTGGAGGACAAACACAGCCGTTACTCTCAGCAATTGGAAAGAGACAGAGTTCGTCTTCAAGTATACGGAAACTGGTATCAGATATCATTGTGGGTCCTGAGAATCCTATGAATCAAGGTACATAAATACTAATTTCACATTTCTTATCTTTCGTCGTCTCATCTCTCACTAAAAAATTCATTAGCATTTATTTGTGTCCTCCTTAAATGTCAATTTGTTCTATAACGTTTGCTCACAGTTATTTGTCGATTTGGAACATTGGAATTTCTCCACAGTATGAAAGATCATTTACTTGTATGGACAAGTCGGGAGATTTATCTAGTGAATACACATTTCCATGTTATACTCAATATTTTCCCTTTGGAAAAATCCATAACATCAATTGTGACGATTGTTCCTTGCAAAACTCGACCTGTACTTTATACACTTCATGAAAATGGAACATTATTTCTTCGAAAATATACAATAAATAGTCCACATCATAGTCATAGCCATAATTTGACAATCAGTCTTGATACAATAAGTGCCAATGAAAATCCAAGATTTAGTTCGAAAAAATCTGAAGTTTTGGGTGGATGTTTAGAACCAACATCCTTTGAAAATAAATTTATGTTATATTTATCAGATGGTAGATTCATTAGTTACTCTTTACTCAAGTGTATTATTAAAGATAAACTTGGGAATAGTTTTGGCAAAGCTTTTCAAGCAAATCAACATCCACATAAACTTTTATTACCAACACCTGTAACTCCGGGAGCTTCCTCACAAGTCGGCATTTCAATAACAACTACAGAAGGATCAACAATAGACTCCAAATTACAATTGTCAGCTGCTTACGCTAGTAATAATAATAATAATGCTGATATGAAAGTGGAAGGCAATAGCAAGCTCAGTTCTCTCGTCAAAGGGATTTTGGAGTCACCAGAGAGCTCGTCGACCAGTGACGCTTCAAATGCACTTCAAAATTTCCCAATCAAATTGAAACTTAAAAGAGTAACCACTTCCATCGGACAAGTGACTTGTTTAAAAAATTTAGATCAAGGTGTTTTAATTGGTGGGACAGGGTCAGGACATGTTTTAATTATCAAGTGTGGTGGATTTGGGCAAATTGGTCGAGTACCTGGTCCAAAATCCCCAAAAATATTTAGAAAATTTTCAATCCATTCTAATACAGCTGTAAGTGGGATTGAGGTTTTGAGTGAAACAGAAATTTTAACTTGGGCAAATTTAAGTTTTTCTGCAAATCCCAAATGTGAACTTTGCCTTACAGAAATTTCTGTTGGTGCTACAAAAATTCTCAAACAGGATGAACCAAGTCATATTGCCACTGTGAGAGTTTCACCACTAAAGCAATATTTTATTATTGTTTTCAAAAATGGTTCAGCTCCATGCGAATTATGGGATTTACCAAGACGTCAACTCATTAAAACACTTCCAAGTAAACTTCCTCCAATTACATGTGTCCAATGGAAAGAGCCAACTGAAGGATCCAAGGAAGAAACATTTTTCATGACGGACTTGGGTACTCTTCTCTTTACTTTCCGAGTTGACGGAAATCGTTTTTCAAATGCTACCTGTGTCAAATTGGACACGGTGGGGAATATGGGCGGGATCCCCGTGACTCTTTTTACCCGGGCAAATCTTGTCCTCCGTGGTGACTCCAGTGGAACTCTCACCATTTACAATACAGAAAAAAAGACAGCATCACCCGGTGTGAGCCTCGGACGAGGTCCTCTATTTAAAATACTGGATTTTGGAGACTATTTCATAACACAATTTAGTGATCAACTCGAGTTATGGGATACAAATTCAGTACAAAAACTAAGACTGTTACATTCAAATAAATTAAAATCTACAGATATTGCATTACTGAACGATCAGTTCATTGCAGTTCTTATCAAAAATTCTGGAGGAATCAAATTTCTACCACTGAATATTTCAACTAGTAGTTCAGGGGATTGGTTTCCTGGTACGAAATTGAGAATTGATACAAGCTTACTCACAAGCTACCCACATTTTTGGAGTAATCGGGAAAAGTGTCGACAAATACTGGAATTTATTTCAAGAGACACGACAACAAAAAATCCGAAAGATTATTTGAAACTTGCTCACAAATTGAGTTTCGAGTCTGATGAAATCAAATTTTGGAGTATTGTCACACACTCGATTGGGAAATCAAGAAGTACGGGTATTGAAGAGGTGAATATTGATTTGGATCCTGATGTATTCAGTGATGGAAAGATTTACAAGGAAACTTTAGTCAAAATAGCTCAATGTGTTTGGTTAGTGATCAATGTATTCTTTAGTATCTATATTTTATATATTATACATATAATATATTACCCATCTACTAAAATTGTGCTGTAAAGTATAGTCAATGTGTGCGCGCATATAAGGGGACATTAACTAATTTTCAAATTAATTTTAGGATTCAGGATTCAAAGAAACGTGAAGATGTGGCAAGAACTTTGATTTTGTCTGGTACGTGTTAAAAGTTGTATTTTAAAATCCTCAAGTATTGACTCCATCGTCTTAATTGCATACACTATTTACATATTGTAGTCATTGCAAATACGATTACTTTTATTTTTTCAGGCGAGACAGAAAAATCTGCTGAGATTCTACTTGACACAGGTATTTGGATTTTCTTTATTTAAAATACATATTACCATTCGGCATTCATAGTACTTTTTATTCTTATTGATTAAAAAAATGAACAATATAATCTTTAATTCAAGAACCCTCCGACGCCAAAAACTACATTGCCAATGGATTGAAAGCGGCTGTGAGTGTTGGTTGCCCTAATATGCCAGAAGCAACAAAGGCTGTGCTCAAAATTGTTGCCACGAATCTAATTGCAAGTGGACAAAACGATGATGGTACGTTTCAAGTGCAACTTAAGTAGTGATTCAATGATTTATAATTCAAGGTAGAAAAAATATAATACAAAAAATGTAATGATTTACGTATACAGGTTTGGAACTTCTCTGTATGCTCTGCAAACACTCCGAAGCATGCAAATATATCGAATCTGCCAATGATTGGGAAAAAGCTCTTCTTCTTTGTAAAACAACTTTAAGCGAACCTCCAGCATCTGTACAAGGGAATGAAACACTATCAAAATATGCTCAATATTTGAATACATCTAGATTTGTTTTTAAAGCAGCAAGTCTTTTTGTATACATTGGAAAATATGATCGAGCTGTCGAAGTACTATTTGGTGCTAGAAAACGTCATCTGGCCTTCATTCTCTTGGACATTTGTGAATCTAATAAAGTTGCTTGTCCAGTGAGTGATCATATCAAATTGGCTATCAAGTTGGATTTTGCAAGATTTCTTTTTGATATGAGTTTAACCAAAGAAGCCATTGGTTTCTGCGAATCACTTGGAGAGGAAGGGAAAGATGTAAAAGCGGAACTTGAGATTTTGTCAAGTTAAAATATCCATTATACTAATTTGCTTCTTTTTTTTGTGAAAATCAAGTATACTGATAGTTATATTTTTCAGTGAAATATTTTGTAGCTATAAATGATTTAATCATGATGATTAGTCAGATTATTTGTCGATTATATTTAGAACTCGCTAGAATGAATGTAATTCAAACTGATATGCCTTTTATCATAAAATGTTTATGTTTAAATATTTTTATTTGTTATTCCATTACTTATTCGTTTCCTCGTGTAGCACGAGATAAGTAAATACTTTTTATTGAAAGTCATTCATTTCAGTTTGTAAAATGGTCATTGTACCTAAAATAGATTTTGAGCATTATAGATCAAGTGGTGACACATGTTCCAGTTTTAGATACTTTAAATGTGAAAAGTAAAAGAATATTACATTTATTCATACGTAAATAATTCGAAATTACTACACACGGATGAAGCATACAAAAGTACTTTTTATTAGAACATGTACACGTAGCACAGGATTTGTCATTCAATTAACGCTTCCAAAGAAAAGTTCCGAGATTTACATTTGAGAGTAGAAATGATTAAGTAGAATCTTATTCTTGAGCATATTCCAAGTTTGTGTACCATTAAAAAAGTTTAAAAACAAAAACATATGGAACTAGAATAATACAACAAAATGGAGTTAATAGGAAGGATTTAACATTTGTCTTTGTCTGACCGATTCCAATTATTTACCACTACAGAAGAAGATTCATACGCCTATTTAGTACCACGGATTACAAATGTAAATATATATAAATAATTTAAATAAATAATAAATAACGTGCACTACTCGGATTATTACTATTGTACCTAAATCCGTATGAAATAAATGTTAATTAGTGATTTGCTATCAAGGACTCGCGATTAGAATATGTAAGCGAAATGCGAAATATTTTGAAATTATTACAGTAAATAAGTAATATTATTATTGATATTTGATATGATATTGTAGCATGGAATAATAAAAATGGAATGAAAAATATCTTTTGATAGTACATGAATTGGTAAAAATTAAAAACAGTGTTTTTAAAACGGTAATGCAAAGCTACATTGATGGTAGATGACTACTTGACTACGTATAATTAATTTTAATTAATTATAATCATATCTATACACAACATAATAGTTTACTATAATTTTTAGAATGACGTGAACGTAAGCGATAAAAACAAAAACAATAGTTCCGAGAGCGATGATTCTTCAATTATTCGTGAAAAAATATATTAAATAATTGAGCATCCATAAGCTTTTTCATTTCCTCTGAAATCATAAAAAAAAAATACAAAAATTGTTCATGGACGAATTGAAAAATATGTTAAACGTGTGAGTTTCTCATGATTCATAAAAGAAAAGTCCTTACCGTCAATATCTAAAATATTAGAGTTTCTCTGACTAAAAATGGCATAATATTCACGACGATTAGAAACTTTGGCAACGATCCAGGTATCTGTAGCCATCTTCACCACAATTTCACCATTTTCATGCATCCTACGAATTAAGTACAGTTATGTTTCATACTACTTTATGACAATGAGGCAAAAAATATCTTGTGGGCTCTTTGAATGGGATAATAATATTATCATAATGTCTATATGAGATACAAAAGTGAACGTACTTTGATAAATCCGTTTTAAGGTCAGCCAGTAGTTTATAGGCATCTGGTTGACCATGTCTGCAATCTGGAGATGTTTTCTCAGACAGATTCAAATGATTGAAATAAATATACTTGACATTAGTTGGAGTTTCCATGAGAGAAGTTGGGAAAGAGGGCATGCCGCTACCCATACCCAGTGGTCCTGTTGAATTTACCCGATGGGATTGTGCATGCCCGTTTGCGGATGAACTATAAGCTCTTCCACTTTCCTCTGCTAAATCTTTTGCCAACAATAGAAATTTTTGCTTCATATAGTCTTCTATATTGCTGCACAGGTCCCGCATGAAATCAGTCTTATCTGCTATCAATCCAGCGTAACAGAAACCGTAATTATTATTATTATTACTTTCACCTCGTCAACATTGAAACAAAATAATATTATTGTAAATAAATACATTAAACAATACAACAATTAAACTGATTTTGCACATACCGTCGTACATAAGCATGACCAGATATGTTTGTTTCGACTTGTAAATACACATATGACAAAGTTGAGACAATTTCCCGGATTTCTTGTTATCTTCTCGCGACTGTTTTGAGAGTCCTGGACTTGTTGGTGTGACTGCATCGACAAGAGTAAGGAAGGAAAAGCAAGTAAGTATCATTCCAGTTCGATTTTCATATTCTCCTCCTGCCCGAAATTGCGGAGAAATGGCTTCTCGTATTAAGAAATCATATAAAACTTGAATGTCTCCTTGACCAACACCACTCCTTTAAATTTAGAAACGTCATTGTTAATACGTACTTATACTATTATAATATACATTTACGCGTTGCTCCAAGTCTTTAATAATTCTAAAACATCTTACCACACAAGTTTATCTCCTTGAAGAATAACCGCATGTTTTATTTGACTCCACGTCATGAGCAAATGATTGATAAAACATTGAACTCGAAGAAACATTTGACGATTTAATGGAAGAAATTGAAGACCAAAAAATATATCCATGATTCCGGCACGATTTGGTTCCCACTTATGTAAGCTCTGAAATATATGTGTTGATACACGTATTCCAATGGAATAATTCCATACCGGATGTCATAATAATATGTCAAAGAAATACACATTCGAAATGAAAGGTTAGTTTTCACCAAACTTACTTTATCTATAAATTTACTCAGACAGTCCTTCAATTTCATTGGCGGATGGCTATCATCATCTACAACTGTTTGCAACCTTCCATGCCGTAAAACGAACTGTATTAAAAAAAGCAAGTATTCATGTAACAAAAATAATGAAAAAATAAAGAAATGAAATTCGTTTGAAATTCAAGTACCCCAAAATTACTTACACCCTGATAAAGTCTTGAAAGACAAGCTTGAAAAACACTATCTTGAACTTCCTCATTTTGAAAATCTGTTACTTGAATTCCTTCTGAACTTGATTTTATCACGGACGGAACAGAAAGAATCTAAACAATGAAATAATGATAATAATAATCCTTATTATTGAAAAACAAAACTATACAAGACTGATTCTCAAAATCCCTCAGTTATTGATTATAATTAGAAACTTACGAAAACAAACCAAAAATTGGGTTCTGGTTCATGAAAAACGTATCGTGCTTTCTGAGTGTGTAAGGATTCACATGGAGAATTTGCACTAAAATTCCTACAATCAAATAATTAAAGCTACCATTAGTAAATACTCAATATTCGTCATGTTATTTTTATTGTAAATGTCGATTATATTATTATTTTTTATTTACTCTGCAAATTTGATTATTGCTTCACAAAGCCCAACTTGTTTCAACTGTTTGTCCTCATTTGTTGACGATGGATAGCAATACAACACTTTTCCGATTTCCTAAGAATGAAAGAATCAATAAATGTTATGTACAATGTGAAAATTTGAATAAAAACATAGTTTTATAAACCACTTGTATAGTTGTATTGTAGTTGACCTTACATCATCAAAATCGTTTCCAAATTTTGTATTGTACACATACACTTCTTTCAGATTGGCAATTCCTGCCCCAACATTCATATCAACACCGTCCATACCATCCACCGTGTCAACGATATCAAAATCAAAATAGTCGGACTCAATTGTGACCTGTGAAATGTTTACAACACTTGTCCTGATTTAATTATGAAGGATTATGATGTATGAAGGCGATCGAATACTTTTCTACTTTTCAAAATCCTTTCGACGACAGAATTTAATCAATATGCCAAATACGTATTCGTACACTTGAATTCGAGTACAAACTTTTGAAACTATAACTTTCAGAATATTTTAACCAGAAATCACGAATGATCAGTTAATAAAGTAAACAATTATGAATTAATCTTCAAAATGTATAAATACATAAAATGTAGAACAAAATTTTGACTCCTCCACTTCTGTTCTGTATATTCAAAAAAGTGAGTACGCGCCGAAAGAGTGCCCTCGAGAAATGACAGAATTTAATGAAATATGGAGTTGTGAATAAGAAAACCCGCCGGAGACGTATTTTCACTTTTTTGCATATTAATATGTAGGAGAACATGGGCTATTTTATGCAAACAGTTAGTTTGTAAAAAAATTGCAAATATTTTAAATTAATTACAAACATTAGTTAAATTCAAACAAAATATATGACAATTTCTTGTGATTTTTCGAATCACAAAATCATTGAAAACGCCATGGCGCCAAAGAGACTAAATAGGAAAAGTCAAATATCTTTTAAACTAGATCGACGTCTCCAGCGGGTTTTCTTATTCACAACTCCATATTTAAGTAAAAATAAACAAAATTGAAAAGTTTTCAATGTCAAATGCTTGAGGATTAGTTATGATGATTTCCCAGTCAAATCAATTCTACTGTATTTAGTTGATACTCTGATATTATGTAAATTCTCACCTTTTGTTTTTATGAAGGTAAAGCAGCTATACTTTACTTTAAATACTGTTGCTGAAAGGGGCGAATTTTGAATATGCTTGTGTTGTTCAGTGCTGATTGATTTTTTAAATAAAAAGTGCTTTTTTAAACTAAACAATCATTTTATTTTTATCATGGCCAGCAGCAATTGGATTTATCAAAATTCCACGATTTATTAAGAGTCTTAATTTAAGACGATTCATTATGTTTCAAAAATAATTATCATGTTCTTTATATATATCGGACCAGCATATTTTTCATGCAATCGGAAATTACATTAATTACATATAATATATTCATATTCCATACACAATTTGGTAAAATAATTAAATATTTACTTTATACAGACAATAAATAATCCTTTGTTAGTATACATTTGCATAGAATTCTTGCACAGCATCTTAAATGTAGTATACTGTATAAATACATTCACTTCAATACATATGTAAGTAGTTAACAAATCTTTGAAATTTTAAATCTTGTTTGTTGATATATATGAGCAACTCCGGCTGTTAAGTAAAACTGGAATATTCAAGTATTTTAGATTTGCATGAAATTCCATACACTGCTTC
>JAIUND010003626.1:0-15044 GCA_034699125.1 Gisinianus flammeolus
TGGAACTCGCCCACAATTTGTTGCAAACCGTCTGGAGAATTTCCAACTTTCGATATTCCAATAATTCCACCCCAAAAACCCGCCCTTTTTGTGTCATCGGCCGTCCTTCAATGGCCAAATCAACGATTGCTTTCTTTATGTTACGATTCGATTCTTCAGATTGGACTCGAACTTTCAATTCCAATTCCATCGGCACTAATACAGATCGCGTTTTTGCCTTCACCATCGTTTTTCCAGTTCCAGATGCACTTTTCGGTTGTTTCTCCTCGTTTTCTTTCTCCTTTGTCTCTGCTTTCATTCGCTCCGTCTTTGCTTGGACCGACTCCAGTGCGACTGCGCACCTGCCAAACGCAAACAACAACAATACAATTCAAAACTCCCTCCCAAATTTCCTGTTTAATTGTACTTATAAATGGGGATTATGTAATTATGATTGGACTGACTGGAGGGATTCGAGAGCATTCGGGTCAAATGGCAGAGAAGAGTCGAATAGTAGAAAAGTAACGTCGTCCACTGGAAAATCCAAATGTAGTCGTGAAAGAGGCTGAATGGCAGGATTTCCCAGAATGTCAAGTCCACTCCATTTTTCTTAAGGGACGAAATGAAGTAGACGAGCCTGGCGCCCCGAAAACTGAAATCGCATCCAACAAAAACACGACAGCCGATGAAATCCAGAAGGCGAGCAAAACATTGCTGCAGTCGAGTGGAGATTTCCCATTGACAGTTTTTGACCCTTCTTTTTCCTTGTTGTTTCCCAAATCGCCTTTGTTTGAATGTTGAAGATACTGAAAGAACATGTTCAGCCATTTCTCGTGTTGGCCGTAGTTGTTGAGGAAACTCAGTTGGACGGCGTTGACGGAGCTGTAAGAAGCGATGACGTAAAGACAGCCCATCGCCCCATCCGATTTGGAACTCTCAGTCACAGACAGCCAAATCCACCGCATCAACACGAAGAACATGTAGAAATTGTAGAGAATATTGTGAATCCACCAAATCAATCGAACTCCAAAGGAATCGTCAAACCGAAAACACTGCTTTTTTTCATCCCAAAAATAAGGGAAAGACCCCACGAAACGGCCGCACTTGACGGCCAAAAGGAGAAACCAAATAGATTTACGACTCAGCAACATTTTGATTTTGATCCCGTTTCAAATTCAACTTTCATTTCGTTTCAGATTCAAACTATAGAATGATGCATTTTCTCATTTGAGGTTGCGCTGAAATTTGAGTTCCATTTGGTTTGTGATCCGGATTTTCATTGAAATGCGTCGTCATGCTGAAATGTTAAACTTTCCGCATTCTGTGGGAAACTAAAAACGTTTATCCAGCGGTATTGGTCATTAAAATAATTTAACATAATTACTGAAGAAAATTCTGCTTCTGTCAGGATAAATTAGAAAATGGATGGAGAAATGTCGAGTCTACAAATACATTTCTCTGTTTGTCGTTCGTTTGTTTTTCCCATGTATGAAAGCTTCATAACGTAATAGAAATTGAGCCATTTTGGATTTTGACATTTAAATGGATTGACAAGCAAAAGCCGAAAATCTATATGGAACAGCAATTAAATTGTTTCTCTTCCTCAGTTTAATTATCCCTTAAAACCGTCTTTGTTTGTAAGTACATTCCATTTTAATGTTCAAAGTATTTAATACTCCTCCAAATTATCCGGAACAATCCTTCACAAATCCAATAACGAAATTGTCATTTCAATTTATTGTAAATGGTCAGATTTCAAAAGTTTGAAAGGAATTTAAATACCCCAATGAATTTTCAGAACTTCGTTCAAAATTCGAATAAAGCGAACGTTTCAATTTAAATAATAGACAAAATTATTCTGGAGAAAATTGGCAGAATGAAACCCGGATTTAAAAAGGCTTTTAAAGGGTTCGTTTCCAAATGCGGATGGCCGAGTTTCTGGGTCGAACTTCGGCCGTAGAAGTGTTGAATCGCAGACCTTCGTTGAAGCCAGAGGCGCCGGTAGTCGAGGAGTAGAAAACACCCGCGAATCCGTAGTCACTCCAACCGGAAGTGGGCAAACTGAGCGGACTTTTGTAGGAGCCGCCATAAGTGAGCTCCATCGCTGTGATTTGCCGTTGACTTTCCTCTTGGACCCGCCCAAATTCCTCGGAGGCTCCTCCCACCACCCGGAAAAACAGCCCAGCGTATTCACTCGTCACTTCTGTCCATCTCAATTCCGGCCACATCAATGAGGGCTCCGATTGACCACCCAATTGAACGTAGACAAAGCCAATCGGCACTGCCCAAGACAAAGAAAAATCGATGAGTTAAATTTGAACGGTGGGAAGATTTGAATGTGAAAAAAATAAAATAGAATTAAAATTTACGTGGATTGTTTTGAGGGGAATTCTGGACTCTTTGAACGGAATTTTGGGCCGCTTCAAGTTTCTCCAATTTCACTGATTTTTCGTCCAATTGTTCCCGAAGGGCAATCAAAGACTTTTGCACTTGCAATGTGGACCAAATTTGGGGTTTCTGGCAGAGGACGAGATTTTTCCTGGCGCATGCCGTTTCCGTCCACAAACCATCCGCGTCAGATTTAAAACTCTTCAATGATATTGCCGAGTTTTCCGCCGGTCCTTGGATTCCCTTGAGGGATCTCGCCAAACGCGACTTGAGCACGGCACAGCTTTTGACCGCGTCCGTTGTCGGATTTCCTGGAGCCCAATTTGAGAATCCGAATTCTGTTCCGTCGCTCCACTGGAATTCTCTGGAATTCTCTCTGCTGTTTTCGGAATTTGAATTCTGTCGAGTTGCTCCGAGCCAAATGTTGTCCACGACTCGAAAACCTCCAAAGATCAATCGAGTCAGAGCGTCTTGTTCTGGCTGGGATTTGATTGTCACCAGAGGCGCGGATTTTGAAACTCCCGCTTCGTTTCGACAAAGTCGCTCCGCCTCCTCTTTTGTTACAAACTGCTCGATGAGCTTCCAACATTTCTCGTCTCTGTAAACCGACCAACTGGAATCACCGCAAACATCAATCGCATTCGGATCTGAATCAACAAATATTACCAATTATTTACTATAATTATAGAATTTTAGATTGAGCCAGAAAATTGTTAGTGGAAATTTACCTGAAGATTCACAGAAATCTCTTGTCAAAATTAGTGTAAAAACACAAATTGAAAGCAAACGAGCGAAATTCATTTTATTTTCTTTAGCCAACGAGTTGAAAAGCTATGGAAAATATATTTTTCCTGTGTGGAAAATTGTGGGCTTTGAATTGAGTTGACTAAATTGGATTTCCGAGAGAGAAATATTCAATGGGCTCAATTAATTTACAGGTCGTCAACAGCAAAACAGTCTGTCAGTCTGTGGCAGTTAGAAGATGCATAATTTATGCAATTAGTCAAAGCATGCGGCAGATTTGTTCTGTATAAATGAAGTACGAATTGGATGACAAGTCGTCAACGTAAATAACCAACACGAATTTAGAACTCACTTGTATCTAGTCACTTGTTGTTTTGGTTTCAATCAAATAATGAGACAATTTCTTAATCCTCAATTAATAATTAAGAAGATGGAAAATCTTCGATTCCCCCTAGATAAAAATGGAATATAGGTATAAATTAATCAATATTAATTTCCTCAATTCTTCCCCTCTGAAAGAATATTTGAGTTCATGCCATGCCATAGATTAAGAAATACACATATCTGATACTTTATCTCTTTCCCTTTGACCTCGAGTGAGAGGTCATAAAAAATGTATTTACTCAGACTATATGTACACACATAGATTAAGTCTCGTAAGTCTAACATGGGAAGATTTTCCCTGGGGACTTTACCATTGGGATTTCTCGCTCTAGTATAGTTAATCATTAGAATAATCTATAATTCTATTATGTATCCATGCAAGGAAAATTCCTTATCGCGTTGAACGGTCGTTCAACTATAACTATGAACTCTTCAAGCGAGAGAAAGAACATCCGAGGACGTCTCGACCAATGAAAGAGCGACGACTCACCTGGATCATTTCTCCCCCATAGTAAAATGATTCGTTCCGATGAAAAACTCAACTCATCGACACAGCAAGATCAGCCTCGGTCTAAGTTGGACGTATCTTATTTCTCTCCGACAGAAAATAATCATGCATATAAATTCTCAATTGACCCCATGTCAATTTACTTATATTTCTCATAAATATAAAAACAAGAAAACCTAGGTTAGTACAGTGTTAACGGAAAATTGGAAAATTTTGACTGAATAAATAAGTTAAGATTACTCTTCAAAGAACTCTGTTTGTTGAAGTCAATCCTCTATTCAATCTCACATTCATTTCCTGCGTCCTAGGCTTTTATTGATCGCCATTATTTCTCATAAATAATCCGTGAAGATCATAAATGTTTAATGTTTAATTCTCGGCCACAAGTGCCTTAATCGAACACTTGTGATGGCCAAACAGTTGGCCAAAAACTTGAAATGGCGCGCAAGTCTGTCAGCTGTTGAGATTTTTGTACCGTATTTTCGAAAAACAATTTGGGATTTGTCAAGCAGAAATCTGCAGGAAATGGAAACATTGCAATCGTAAATCGTAACTCTTGAGAAATGTTTTGGAATATTCACCTCAATTTCGACAATGAATAATTAGTTGTCAATCAAAAAGAATCAGTCAGTCGATTTTGCATGATTTTTCACAAATTGATTCTTGATGGTGTGAGTTTTAATTCATGTCGCTCGTTATTACCAAAAGTCTAGCTTCTGGTTTTCAATATGTATTTAATTGCATAAATGGCTTGAATATGGAAAAATGATATTTTACAGAATTTTAGAGCAATGTGTGATGATAAAACTATTCAGATTTCAATTTTGTTTATTCACAATGTTTATGTAAGTTGAACGCCGATCACATATTTAGAGGAGAGCGGGGTAAAAATGACCACCGACGTTTTTTACATTTTTAACAAAAGCAAAAACTTTTTACGTCATTCTGGCCACGTGGGCTTGGAAAGCAGAAGAAATGGGTTAGTTTTATTGCAGTAAGGGAAATTAACAGTCACGTATGCCGAATCTATTAACGTCTAAAATCCAACTATCTGAAAAAGGTCGTGAGATAATCCAAACGCATTTTGTGAGCCGCTCGTATAAGTTGATTTCTATAGCCGTTGTCCAATAAGTAAGTACAAATTTCTGACTTTTTATTGTTGTGTGTGAATAAATTAATAAATATATTCGAAATTGTCTGTTAAATTGTCTTTAAATTGCACAATATTACGTTTTTAATCTGCGGTGATTACGTTTTGTACTGTTGGGGTAAAAATGACCATGGCGGTTTTTCAATGATATCAATAATTCAAAACAAGCAAAATCTCCAGAAAATCGCTCCGCCAAACGTCTTTATTTTTATTGGAAAAACTTCATTAAAAGTTCCCAAAAGTTCGTCAAATGGGAGGAAAGTGTCAAATTTAAATTCCGACGACCTTTTGGACACTTTTTGGCTCAAAATTTCTGAATTAAAAATTTCTGAAGGCGGAGTCAAGTTAAATTTGTCAAATCTCGACCAAGGCCTTTTATGGCCCTGAAAATGAAACTCAACATGATTGGCTGAAAACGCTTTCCCTTGAATTCAATTCTTTGACAATAAATGGCCCTGCGCGCAGCATTTTCTTCCTGATCTGGATTCCTGACAAAGTGGGGAACACAGCTATAACAACTAAATTGGATTGCTTATTACCTTGACAATTATGGCCTTCAAAAATCTTATTTTTATTCTTTAAACAAAACTTAAAGTGTTATAGTCATTAGGGCTTAATCGCCGTGTTCGGGTGGAGAACTCATAAGACTCGTTTGCAGATCTTAATGCTTTTACTTATGTAATTGCGTAGCCGTCATTCAACACGTTAAGAAAGTCAATTCAATTCAATTTGTTATATTCCGCTTTTGTGAACTAATTATGTGCAATTTGATTTTATTATTACCTCAGTGGGTCGAAAATATGAAAGAAAATCAGCCAAAATTGAACTTGAGAATATGGAGGATGCAATTGAAGCCGTGAAAAATGAAAGTTTTCAGATAAAAACGGCTGCTGCTTACATCAAAATGAGTGGCAACACATTCAAGAAGTATTTAAAAGGGGGAATCCCATCATCATCATCTGCTCCTTGTCAAGGACGATTTCATACAACTTTTAATGAGGATCAGGAGAAGGCTGTCTCTGATTTTTGTGTGACAATAAGCGAAAGGTACGAAATTTGATTTGGGGGATTTGAAGGAAATCAATTTCATGCGAATGAGAATTAAATAGAAAATTAATTTGTTCCATCTGCGTCAGGTTTTATGGACTCTAAAGCGAACAATTGAGAGGATTTTGATGCTATAAAAAATCTGATTTCAAATCCAGAATTTCAACCCAATTAACAAGAATTACTGCCATTCACGGTACAATGCCTGGACAATTTTTCAAATAATTAAAGTTAAAATAAATATAATTCCAAGTATAAATGCAGACGAATTTGATCTGATTTCAAACAGTAAATTTTAAATGCTCACTTATACGATAGCATTCATAATGATTTTAAAGTGTTCATATGTACGTAGTACGTATTTACATGCATTCAAGGCGGTGGTCATTTTTACCCCAAGCATCAAATGGGAAACCTTTTTTTAATCCCAATTTTAATTGCGAATTAATCAGAATTTAAATGAAATGAGACCACATTCCAAGTGACAATGAGTCAATCTCTCGTGTGACGCATTCACAATCCCAATTCGTTCATTACAATTCGCGTAAATGCGAAAAACTTTTGGTGGTCATTTTTACCCCGCTCTCCTCTAGTGCTTGGAAATCCGACAACGAAGCATTTCTATAATGGCGTCAAAGTCTTCCAAATTAAACTATTCAAAATCCTTTCTTTCCGAAACTTTCTTTCACTTTTTGCGCTAATGTTTTATCTCATAATTCGATTGATATTTCCATTATTTTCAACCTTTGGCTTGGAAAAAACATAATACAAAATGTTTTGAATCATTTGTAATTGCTTTTTATAGATTTTGCCTCAAAATGTGCCTCAATGAAAGAAAAGTGGCTGAAAATCAGCAGCATTGCCTGGATTTGTCTTAAATGGGAAAAATGTCCCCAGTCAAAGTTCTCACGAAAAGCAGAATCAATGAAATTCAAAAGTATATTGTTGGGGTTTAACGCCGTCTGACTTCATTTGTCGTTTAGAGGTAGTGTGAGAGATCAAACGCGGGGCACATCGGGCACATCTTCGGTCGAATGTTTTGAATGTCGTTAATCACTGACAAAACGTATTTCCTTTTTCACAGAAGTTTCTTATTCTGAATCCTTTCACAGTTTACAACTGAATTAAAATTTTCAGATTCAAAGTCTCATTCACTGTGAATGATTCACAAAAATCCATCACGATTTTGAGCAATTTTGACGTCACTTTCTTTATCATCGTACGGAGTTTTTTGAAAGTTCTCTATAATATAGAGAATTGTTTTCTTTATGGCTACATGCTTAGCTATATGTCAGGAGTCGTCCATGAGTTTGGCCACCTTTTGGACATGTCGGGACCAACGTCGTCACATTTACATTAGTGTACATACCCGAACCGGAAGTGACGACGTTGGTCCACATTTGACATCTATAGCATGATGCGAGGGATAGTACTGAAAAGTTGGATTGTTAACCTCTATGCCTGATGCCTGGAGGGTTCCAAGAGTGCCCGTAACACTTTTGTTCCCTCAAAAAGGACGTTGGTTCTGCAGTGTCCTAGCATGACGCTAGTAAACAGCCAAGAGTATTAGGAAAATGTGGGCAAGTGGCAGGAGGAAAAAAAATAAAAGATGAGAAGATGTGCTCTGATTGGTTGACCCAATTCTAAAAATAGATGTCATTTTTTATTCCACAAAAAATAAATATTTACTTTTCCGAGGAAAATAAACGGTAAAATGTGAACCGGAAATATTAGCAAATGTGTGGAAATTATTCTTGCATTGATAAACTTTGTTTTAAATTATTTAATTAAATTCTCCAATTGTTGTTATGCATAGAAGAAAATGGAGATGAATCATTCTTGGGATACCCCCAAAATACCCCCCATTCAATTTTAGCATACCCCCCAAATTACAAAACTTTCCCATTTGTAATCGCAATGCAAATTGTTTGTTTGAATTTGACGCCATTCTCAAAATTTCATCACCTCTCAGCATTTACTAAACCAATAGTTCAACCACACGTCCCCAGCTTGAATCAAGCGGTTGAAATTCAAGTAAATAATTCCATTCACATTTACGAACTCTCGGTAGCAGCCGAAGACGATGCTTCCCCGGATGTTTCCCCCAAACTCCACCCCGAAATGGAACAGGGTACGTTTCCCATTTTACGTGTGGACAACATTAAATGTTTACATGATGCGTTTTACGTTTACATTATGTCTCTGTTTACTCGACGACTTTGTTAAATTAACTTGAAATCATGCAATATTTTACGTGAGTAATATAGGCGAGTACAGGAATTTTATAGAGTGTATATAAGCAATTTTCTAGGAATTTCTAACGAAACTGAAAGCAAAAGAGGCGACAGAGGAGATGTACCCAAGACGGATAATAATCACGAATGGCGTTGACCTATATGCAATACATTTTTGTCTAATATTTCTTTTCAATCTATATTTTCAGTAATTTCTTTCACTTTGATTTTGGTTCACAACAGAAATGTTCAAACGCCCTCGAAATGTTTTCACTTGATTTCAGACTTTCGGAAAGCTTCAAGGGAAATTCTGAATCCTTTCCGTGTGATTTTTCCCATGTTGAACATGGCAAGTTTTGAGTTCAATGTACATACTTATAGAACGAATGAATTTTCTAATGCACACCAGAAGAATAAAAATAGATGATTTGTGGTTGTGGAATATTCGACGATTTGAATTTCAGCTCAACTTTTGTTGCTCCTTTCAAATTGGAAAATAACTTGAGGAATTCCAAAAGGGAAAGAAACTTGCATGCGATTGAATGATGACAATCGGAATTCTATACAGCTTCACATTTTCCAAGAGATTGCACACAGGTGAGTTTAGTTTATTCGTGTGGAATCCTTTCATCGACTGAGTTCACGTACTAAAAAGAATCAATTTAACATTCACAGATTCACAACAACCATGTAGAAATTTCATTCATTTTTCATTTCCAATGAGAAATTTTCAAGCGTGTGCATGGGAAGGGAATTTGAATTCACTGAATATTAATTTCCACACAAAATCAATCACGCTTTATTTTTATTTGCCCCATTTTGCACTTTTTACAAATGACATTTACAGGCAAACTTCGCTTTATGTGTGGAAAACCAAATTATCATAGACGTAGAGGAACGTGGGATAAAAATGACTACCAAAGTTTTTTCGCATTTACGCAAATTCTAATGAACGGATTGGGATTGTGAATGCCTCAAATGAAATTTTGACTCATTGTCTCTCGACGCCTCATTTACTTTGAATTCAATTTTTAATTTATTCTAGTAGATATTTAACTTTTAAAAAGGGTCTAAAAAAGAAGGCTTGGGGTAAAAATGACTACCTTCGTGAAAAAGTGTTTCATTTGGTTCGAGTGTTCCATGATTTTTTGCAAGCTTATTTGGTGCAATGAAAAGCAAATAAAAGTCTTAGTTGGCCAAAAAAATTATTGAACCAAAAAATATGATGTTTGAAAGAGTGCTTGGGTGAACACACAAGCGAATCACTGTTTGCAAGTGCCATTCTTGCAAGTATTCGTCAAAAGTCACTCAAACACTATCAATTTGACCTTTGTTCTTGAAACTACCATCCAAATCTGATGTAGATTGGTCCGAGCTTCGAAAAACAGGTGGACGTCAATCAATTATATTCAGTAGTTTAATTGTTATTTAACTTTAAAGCGCTAGTCATTTTTACCCCATCAAAAGGGTCATTTTTACCCCAACAGTACACAACATGAAGACCGCAGATAAAAAACGTGTAATTGTGCAATTTAAAGGCACTTTAACAGACAATTTCAAATAGTTGCAACAATGAATGCACACACAACAATTAAAAATGAGGAGTTATTACTCTACTCTTTACATGACGGCTACAAATCGACTTATTCGAGCGACTCGGAAAATGCGTTTGGATAATCCCACGACCATTTTCACGTAGTTGGATTTTGAGCGTAAATAGATTTTGTCTACGTGACTGTACGCTTTCTTTCCTGGAATCAAACTAATCCATTTCTCCTGCTTTCCAAGCCTATGTGGCCAGAAAGACGTAAAAAGTTTTTGTTTTGGTTAAAAATCTAAAAAACGTTGGAGGTCATTTTTACCCCGTAGTCATTTTTAACCCATCCTCCTCTATCCGACCCGTTGCCGAGCCTTAATGATAGCGAATGCATAGAAACATTTTCGAGTCAGGAAACAGCTGAAAATCCGCAGCGCTTCCTCCACAAATGTGTGGATATTTTCGTCGTCGACGCGTCATTTCGTTTCTTTTTCTTATGACAAATTGACTTTGGAATCGTTTGAGAATTTGTACGATTGTCAAAAATGTTCAGGCTAGAAGATTTACGGAAATGCACAGAATGGATTTACTTTCAAGTTCCCTGTTGCAGTTCGACGCCGTTTGAATCCAATTCCCAATTTGGAGGTGTTCACTGTCTGCAGATAAAGACCACGTCAGAGCCGAAAACACAGCTGATTGAATATTCTGAATAGCGTTTAACACAAGCGTATTCAAGTTTAACTGACATTGGCATTTGCAAATTTTGTTTTAAACTTTCAGTTATAAATTTGCTATAAGTGCACGAGCGTTTTCACAAGAATTTCCTCGTTCTTTTACAGCTCAATTCAAAATTATGGAGATTCCAAGGACCAGTTTTTTCTTGAAGTCACATTTACCAACCGGATGTTGATTTCAACTGTCTAAATTAAACAAAAGCATCTTGTATCAAGAACGAAATCAGGTCGAAGGAGCACGGAAATTTCATTCGCACTGAAAACAAGTCAATTATTCACATTCAGACCACCAACTGAAAAAAAGAGAAAGAAGTAGACGAAGTCAAAACAGAGGCCGACCGACAATAACAGTCCAATCCGCGTATGTTTTGTTAGCATATTTGAATATTTAAAAAGCAAAAATTAATTTCAACAAGTGCAATAAATGAGGAAAAACAAATCGTCATTGTGATAACAAAGCGATTAGCGGGGAAAATGCAATTCAAAACAGTGAATGTATAAATTGTGTGTACAATTTTCGAGGCTGATGAACAATTGACAAAAAATAGTTTTGATAGTGTCAAAGTCATTGCAAAAGAAGGAATGGAAATTTAACAGATAGAAAATTGGAAATGAATTAAATGATTTAGATGAACGAGAAGTCCCACAATTTGTTGACCAACGAAATCCACGAAAATTGGGACGCATTCCCGTTTAACTGTGTCAAATCCATCGACTTTCATGACAATCAGTGGAATCGGCCTCAGCAATTTTGGCCAGTATCGTCCATCAAGGGGAACACTTGACCCCGAGGATGTCAATGCCAGCACAATGACCCCTCGCAATTCCTCCGATTTCTCTGTCACCAAATAGACCAGCCCGAATAATAAAGGATAATATATAGAGTATAGATAATTGTTGATTCCACACGGATCATGGCGTATAGATGATGGCCAGCAGTGCATTTTGATGAGACATCCGAATGACCCAGGCCTCGCCCAAAATCGTCATGAACAGAAAGGTCATCTTGTGGATCCAGAGAAGAGAACCCACGCAAAAACCAAATTTATGAATTTGATCACAGTTTCAAGTGCTCGAAAAGTCATCAGACACTCCAAAATAAAGTCCAACGATGACCGATTCCGATTATTCTCACTGATCAAAAATCCGAGAAAGCGTGGACCACGTTTGTGGTGACAGCTAGTTTTTTTGGGTCCTTTGAGACCATTTGGTATGGCAAACGCCTTGTCATAGATGATTGCAACTTTTGCGACGATGACGTCATTTTTCGTTTCAATTTAGCCGGCTGGAAAACGTCAAAAGGACGATCGAAATTAAAATTGACATGACTTTGATTCTGAAAACCACGAAGGTAAATCCCTCATTGAAAAACCCGATTAATAACTGAAGTTGTCGCCCGTCTGCGTATGCACAGGAAATTTGACATTCAAACCCGATTGTTCATTGCTCCATTCCGTTCCTGTAGAAAATCAATTGAAACATCCCACTTTTTATTGGACATTTAAAATTTCAAGCACAAAAACCCAACAAATACCAAGTCTATAATATTGGACCACCTGTCAAACTGCAATTGTCACTGTGGATTGTCAGATTGAAACAAGTGGACGGCGTCAAAGTCCACCATAAACTTGGATTTTCCCAAATCCAAATTTAAATTTAATAGGAAAAAACCAAATAATCCAACGTGGTTTTCGGGGGTTCAAACTATGAATTCCGTTTTCTATTTGGTGATTACATTTTTGACAAAAAATGACAAGAGGGAAAACTAAACGGCGAAGAAATCCGGTCAATTCCAATCGAAAAGCTGGGAATTGAAAAACTAAATTGAATGGGTGTTTTCCCTCTAGAATTCCACAATACCATTTCTACAGTATTAGTAAAAAAACAATCTGAATCCTTCAATTGGATGTTAAAAGTCAAAAGTCAGATGTTCAGATGACGATCCCGACATGTCCAGCATTGGCCGCTTTTAAAATTGCAAAAACTTTGTCAGGAAAATTCGGTACGACTCCGCCGAATAAAATTTCTCACAAGCTAGAAAGTATATGTAATTGCATCCAAAAAAAGCTATTGCGCAGGCGGCAAGTCAACTTCATGCTCAGGTGTGACGTTTCACCTAGTAAAATCTAAATCTAGCGATAATTTTAAGTCTCAATTTGAAATGATTAATTTAATTTAATGTATTTCTTCAACAAAATTAAGTGCAAAATCTCACCATGGTTTTTTTTTCACAAAGACATTTCAAGAAAATTGAAAGACTTGGAATTTTATTTTGTCCATACAAAATGTGAGACTTTGAAGCC
Organism: Gisinianus flammeolus; assembly: GCA_034699125.1. Lineage (NCBI taxonomy): Eukaryota > Metazoa > Arthropoda > Collembola > Symphypleona > Katiannidae > Gisinianus > Gisinianus flammeolus. Next base: position 13,009 of record JAIUND010003626.1, read on the forward strand.
GCTTGTAAAAAAATCATTGCATAATGCTGTTGTCCCTACACTAGATTGATAGAATTTGCACTTGTTGAGCATCATAAATAACCGTTTTAACGTTCTGTTTTTATTACCAAGATTTGAGGCCAAAGGAAACGTCTAATATATTTTCAAATTTAAAATATAGATGATTCAAAAATGCAATGTGACAACAAATGCTTCAGCTTTAAGTTTTGCTCTCTCATCGTCGGCCGAGAATGCATTCGGATCGACTGCCGTCGTAACTGTTGTAATAATGCAAATTGCGATTGACTGAGTCCGATAATTCGCGGGCTTCGCAGCCGAATATTGTTGACTCTCCCGCATGAAAATGGCTCTCTGTTTGAGGAGCCATTTCTTCGTCAACTTCCTCTTCATAATACTTGGCTGGATCGATCGGCAGCGGCTGAAAGCACCAACGTCCCAACAACTTTTTTAACACGTTAATAAAGTTGAGTTGAATTGAATTGAATTGAACAATCACCACAATTGCAAACGTCCACAGAGAAATCGATCGGACCACTTTTCCGGTTTTCCAAGGGATTCAAATAATTGGTGACAAAGCCTTGCTTTTATAGGGACAATATTCAAAAAGCAAATAGCAAAGCATGTAAAAAATTGAGTTCATTTTCCATGCAGATTGTCGCGCGGCTTTATTTGAGGTTAATTGTCATTGCAGATGCTCATTCGCCTTGACATTGGCGACGAATTCACTGGAAAAGGGAGTTCAAAAGTATGTCTTCAGGTCAGATTAAGTGCAAAACATTTTTGCGTCAGCATTCGCAGGGGAGGAAAAGATTCCAGATATCTGAAAAATATTGATGACCAATTCAATAGTGCAATTTGTTGTGTGTTTTATCTTGTCTTCTCGCGTTCACGTAAACGTGTAAATAAATGCAATTAGGATTTTGTACAAATATTTTCCGTTCGAGCTCCAGATTTTTGGCCACGCAATGGTTATTATTCTTTCTCTCTTTTTTGGAATCAGAACACGTGAGAAAAGCAAGAAATCGTCTATTAAATGTAAATTAGATATTCTTAGTAATTTACATTAGATAAAACAGAAGAAAGTGTCACAGGAAAAGTCGAAAGCCACATAGCGAATAACATGCGAATTCAATTATATAGTTTGGAATTTTATTGATGAAATGAGCATTAACATGTAGTAGTTCGACGCCATTCGGTAAAGAAAAAGCTTTTAACAACATCCCCCTCGTGCAGGTGTATGTTCTCATTTGAGGTTGTGAATGAGAAAAGGGACCGAAGGCGTATTTTCACTTTCTTGCAAATTAATAGATACAGTGAAGCAAAACAAAGGGTTTCCCCTTTGACTTGAACATTGAACTCGTCCAGAAAATCTATTCCCTTCAAATCCCTTCAAATTTTCCATGCGCCGTTATTATGTCAACCTTAAACGATGTGACGAAAACTTCCTCCATCACAACGGGATTGTTCACACTAATCGGGCGGGGTTTTTGGAAGGACGCGCATGAAAAGCGTATGCTCTCGTGCCGGGGAAAGTTGACCTCCCCGCCATATCACTAATTGGTTGTATTATTTAGTGTAAGGATGAAATATATGAGTAAATATGAAATAGCGAACACCTGCCAAATGCCAAAAATACCTTACAAATAACATAATTCTTGGAAAGAGTAAATTTTTTCCATGTTATTTTTACGCGTAGTTTCAACGATTTATTTCAGTATTTTATATGTTTAGGTTTTATGTAAAAAAATTATGTCATATAAAACAAAATACTTGGCATTTTCGTTTTGAATGTCGACATTTTCCCCCACGTTGTATTTAGTCTCATATCTAAAGTTGAAATTGAAATTGAAGTTACAGCGCCATTTATTTGGGGTTGACTCATTGGCTCTGCTATGTGAAGCGATTGGAAGTTAAGTACTAGTTTAAAACTTAATTGCAATTATCTTAGTAACTATAGTTAATGGGAGTTTCTCCGGGAGGCAGCATACGGAGGCAGTATGGGAGGCAGCATGAGGAGGCAGCATGGGAGGCAGTAT
>JAIUND010003627.1:0-15044 GCA_034699125.1 Gisinianus flammeolus
GCTTTTGATTGGCTGCGAGCGAGTCAAACTCCTCCCCTTGCTCACTCAAGATTTTTTTCTCACTAATTCGCTCTGAGTCACTTCCGGTTGGCTCGACAGTACATGTCACACTGATGCCGATTGAGAAATTAGCGCTAAAAAATCCTGCAAATAAAATGTTAAATTTTGTTTGTTTTCGATTTTTATAATAATCTTAAGTAGCTAAAGGACAAGAAAATAATTATTTTAGAATTTTAAAAAATTGTTAATTATGGAAAAATTGTTTTAAATCTTGTTGACAAATAAAACCTGTCAATGTATTTTAAATGGCGAAATTAAAAATGTCCATAACTTTTGAACGCTGCCGAAGGCTGTGCTCATATTAGTATCAAAATAATCGCCAGACATTACACTATTAATAAATACATCATTTGCCTGCGACCACCTGCGACCACCTGCGACCACCTGCGACCACCTGCAACCACCTGCGACCACGGTCACACGAGCTAATTGCAGGTCATAATTAAATTAAAATTCATGCACAACTCTGACGCCACTCAGTTGTATTTCATGTCGATTTTATTTTACCACAAATTATTCCATGTTGTACTTGTAAAATTGTTTAAGTACAACGCCATTCAAAAATAATATCGATCGTTTTGCCATAAGAAGGAATCACACAGGCAAAAACACGTATCTACGCACATTATATTTTTTAGCGCTAATTTCTCAATCGGTATCAGTGTGCATGTGTATCCAGTTTTTCAAATTTCATCTAGACTTGGAGAGGAACTGCAATATTTCGGGAAAACATACTATACTTTCAAAAAGCCGAAATGTCCAAGGAAAATAATTCAGTGGCGTCCAACTTGAGGAATAAAAATTCCCTTCATTTCCCTCTAAAAATAAAAGACGGGGATTCTGGATTCGGAGGGGCTTCGGCTGCATTTGTGTATTTAAATAAATATCAAGATTTTGAAGAATATCATACATATCCGAGTAAAATCGAAATTGGCGAAGAATTCAGAAGAGATTCAGTAAAATTTCACACGGTTGTTAATATAGGTATTACAATTAGGTGCAAACCTCAAAATATCATATACTAAAATTTTAACAATGGAGATTTTTGAGTGATTTTGTTTACGAAGGAGGAATTGCCAGGGTAATCCGGTGGGTCGGGAAAACTGATGAATGGATAATTCTCAGATTTTCTTTAATATCCGGTTCACTTCCTTCTTTCTTGCGCCGCCGTACTGACGAGACCTTAAAGGTGAAAACGAGCACGTTTGAGCCTTCCTAATTTTGACGTTTCCTGATTTTGTCCATCCCGATTCACTGATTGTGACTAAATTTATATTTTATATACAGTTATTCCGGTAATCCGGTGAATACTAAATGGTTTTGTTACAAACATACTATCTCACTATAAAGCATGTACTATGCATTGTAGGAAAACTTAAACGGCGTTGAACTTACCCACTACAAACAATGAGAGATAAAATTAAACTGTAGTTTTCTAAATGATTTGACTCTGGCTCAATAAATGCGAGTGGAATTAAGAGGAGAATTTCTGTTTGCTATGTATACAATTGCACAATAGTCCCGATTGCAAAAATAATGCTCAAAAATCAAGAAACGTCTATTAGTTGGCCCAGCACAGAGTAAAAAGTTAAAAACATCCAAGAGAAAATAATATCATTTTAATTCTACTCATTCACGGACTTCCTGGAAACAAACTAACTGCCTACGAAATCTATTTACGTTGTGGATCTGTAAACATTTTTCATTTTATTTTGTTTAATTTAATTCAATTAAACCAGTTTTATTTGCTTTTTAAAGCACTGTGATTTGCGTTGTAAAAATGTCGTATTCCGGTTCATAGTACGTATGGGTCATATGATATGACCCCACGAGTCCTATTTCGACCGGCTTTTCAAGGGGTCATAACAGGTCAATGCAGTTGAGTTAGACCAGAAAACCAAGTCTACAAAATAAAGGTTCAGTTTTCCCCTTTCGAAAGACACCTTCTTCACATTGGTCCGATTTTCCGTTTCCCCCCAATTTTCAAAAATATGAGTGCCTGATTTTTGCCCGGACAAAAGGACTTTTCACCGTGGAAAGTGGATTTTGTCCGGGGAATAGGTCAAGATGCGACGCCACGCCCCTTCCAATTTTTTTTGGTGTTCTTGGGACCTCAAGAAATCCATTTTTATGACTTTCATATTTTTCCTGCCCTAGGATTGGCCACACGAATTTTTTGAAATTTTTCACGCACCGTTTCCACGCATCATGTGAAACGGCCTTATATGGCTCAATAAATGCGAGTAAAGTTAAGAGAATTTCTGACTGCTGCATTAAATTGTGAGTGAGTTTGTGTGTGCTGCGTGAGCACGCAGTTATAAAAATTTACACCGTTTGTTGATACTGTTGGGACGCAACAGGCAAGCAAGCGAGAGAGAATGAATGAATGAATGAAAGGGAAAGATATTTCATTGTACACGCCATCTGAATATAGAGACAATTCAAGGGAATGTTTCAACGTTTGTGAGCTCAACGTTGAGTGCCCTCAAGTTTGCTTTGCAAAAATTCTTCTTTCTTTCGTTTACCAAATCTTAAGCACATTTTGTACATGCAGACACACGTAAAAACATTTTGAACGTTTTTTTTCATCATCGTGTGACGTGAGTGGGTAAAAATATGAAAATTGAAGGCATTGTAATTTGACATAAATATAAAATTCGAAGCACTTCAAGATTATTTGACGATGTAAAGGTGTATTTGCACAGTAATTAAAATTCAGCAACCTGAGCATCTTATTTATGCAGTTTTCAATACAGAATTTACAATTTGGTTCCGACACTTTGTACATTTTTGTTTTTATTCGACACTAAAATGGCAATCCAGCAACAAGGAAAAGTTCAACGTTCAACTAACAAAACATGTTTCCAGGATTTCTGGGATTCGAAATGGAGGATTCTAATACTTTGAAATTCATGTGTAAATAAAAAAAACTCCTATTCCAGAAGTAAACATGTGAAAGTACAACGCCGTGGCGTGCAAAAGTTTGTTTTGTCGATATTCAATGCAGAAAATGTGCCTTAACTGCAGTCATAATCCCCGCAAGTATTGAATTTTTTGGTAAACGGCGTTGAAATGACACATTCAATTTTTGTATTTAAATTGTCTTGAATTAATTTAGCAGGTCATTAGACAAGTGTGACAACAAAAATGGCGAAAATAAAACTTTATATAGTTGGCGTTGATTAGGTAATGACACTAAGACCAACAAATTTAAAATTTCCGGAATTTCCTGTCGCCATGAGCCACTTATAGTTTTGAGTCCTCATAATTTCGCTGGAAATCCAATGGAAAATTGAAAATCCAACTGGAATAGAATAGACTGCATACTTCAAGTTGTTTGTTTGCATATATACAGATACGAAGAATCCGGGGAAATATATTTTCATAAAATTTACAAACCGATATTCAGCACGATAAAGATGAAACTTGAATATGAAAAAATCCCTGGAAATGTGCATTTCCCTGCATCACTTTGGTTGAAATTGTAAATGAGTAGAAACGTCCAGAAAATACACTTTTGTCTATATAAAACACGCATCTTACATTTTATGGTTATTTTTATCCTCATCTTATTTGTGTAGGCATCCAAATATGAGAATTTAATACACGAGCACACTTTTCACACATAAATAGAAAAAGGAGAACTGAATTTCCTTGAGCGCAAATGTTGATTATGACTCTGTGTAATTGCAATTAAACTTATTCATAGCTTTTTTATGCAAATTTTGAATGCTATAAATTGAAAAGTGTTGTGACTCCGTCCACTTTAGTGGGCTGACATCACAGTTGTGAAGGATTCTCTATTCATTCCATCTGTCGTTTCATTCCACACACATTTAATTGCATGCAAAGTTAATTTTATCAATTAGACAACGGAGTTGATATATAAAGACATCAAGATGGAAACTGGGAATTCGTTGTGACAGCTCAATATTTTTATTAGATACAATATTCATTTTATTGTTAAGAAACTTCGACCATGAATATCTTGCCCGCATGACATATATGCATTTATTACTTAAAACAAAAGTATGAGCGGCGTCCAACTGCGTCAACATAAGTTCCATGAAAATGGTTTTATTATACCCGAAAACTTGTCTAGTTGAATTGATTTGATTTATGAAATCAAATCAACTCAATTAGACAAGTTTAGGTAATCACATTCAGTGCCTTTTGCAGTTTGCACGTGACTGCAAAACCCTGAAATCTGAAATGCATTTGAAAGACTCACAATGCATTTTTTCATTGTATAATTTACAATTGTCATTCTCCATCGCAAGTCGCAAATCACTCCACCATTTCTGTAACTCTTGCCAAAAGAAAATGAATCAAATGTTGGCTCGTCTTTCGTCTTCCCATGTGCCAAACAAAACCAAACCAAAATGTACGATATACAACAGAAAATTGCATTTTAATTGCCCATTTCATATTCAAAAGATGAACGAGATCCATTTACCTTCACCTTGCGCGCATTCCCGTTGGCATGGATTGTTTGTGTGTGTGTGTATACAAATGATGTGACATTACTGCAAACAAAGCCTCTTAAATTTTTATGGCATGCTAAATAATCTTATACAAGAGAATGGAAACGAGAAAGAAAGACAAAGATGGGACACGTAGTAAAGTTAAATGAACATATTTTCACACTATAACATATGTCATACACCATATTTTTATCAATTTACGATGCCATTCTGATTAGATGAGCCCATGAATCAACCGACCAACGTATATATAGAGACACGCTTATATTCTAATATACTGTTTATAAATTATAGTCCTCTTGCTCCATATGCATGTGGTTGGCGACGGACAAAATCAGAAAATCCCATTCCAGTTTGCCTTGTCATTGTCAACTCTACAAATGAAATGAAATTTATTGTATGGAAATATGTATGGATTTTTTGTCTTTTTGCAATCCTGAAAGTCATGGCATTCCATTCAGTGTTAAATTATGATTACCTATGATTATTTATGCAAAAAAAAAAAAGATGAGCGACTCACAACAACAAACGACAAACGTAATTATAAGATAAGTACACAAGACTTTAGAGCAAAAAATTTGCAGTAATAGTATAAAATCAATCATTTTTCGTATAAGTAGTCAAATTCCACTTTTCAACTTTTCACTTTCCCATAAGCACAAGCAAATTGTGCTGTGTGTGTGTGTACAGCAAAAAACAATGAAATAAAATAAACAAACCCACCTGTTAATTGCCAATTTTTGCATTACATTCAATACGAATCTACATATATCTATCGTACTTCAAAGCAGGGGGGAATGTGCAGCAGCAGCAGCACAGGGAAAACAAATGATGATCACGTTGACACCTGCTGAACAATAACAATTAAAGTTAAAGTTAAAGATAATTTACCTCACACAACAATCACATCATTAATGCTGTCTCCATTTCCATGTGAATAAATTTTATTGCAATTTTTTTTTTTTTGCAATTTATACAATTTACGTGTGGCGAGTGCATGCATTTTAGTGCAAATCCAAAAGCAAGATATGCCCATTTCTCACTGTATACTCTCGTTGTGTGGTGTGCATTCCCATTCAATTGATGTGTGATATGTGACAAGGAAAAGATTCAAAAGGTCTGGAGGTCGTTGGGAATCTCCATGGGGAGTCTCAATTCTTGATTCTCAAACTCTCAATTCTCACTGTAGAAAGACAATCCAATCCACATTTATCTGTAATGTGGAACGTTAAATTAACGCTAAATTACCTACATGAAGATGAACATTGTGAATGGACATTATATATACTTATATGACATTATGAATTGGGCATATTATAGCATGGAAATCCCACGTGAGCTCATCATGATCAGTTCTGATAAGGGATACGTAATTTAATTTAAACATATGTTTATATCTGATTATGATTTGTTTACTTGTGTAATGTATATTTAGTTTGTGTTTGTATACTCAAGGTCTCCCAATTTCAATGTCACTGCAGCTTTAGTTTTGTGAGTTCTGTCAGCTGTCATATATGACAATTAAACTCAAATCCTCAAATCCTCATATCTCTCTCTCTCTCTCCCACGCCTTTAATTTTTAATATAACTATACTCGACAATCACAAAACAATTAAAGGAATTACCACATGTAAAATTCTTGGCTTCATTTGAATTGCATCTGCATCACAAATGGCCATTGCATTGTCGACTATTAAATTCAAGCTGGATAAAATACGAAGAATGGAAAATAAAATTGAAAATTCATTATCTTGATTTTATTTTCCTGTCCACCTCTCGCAATAAACCGTCATGTGATCTTCACCTCCATGGTAAACAGGAGAGTAAAAAATGTACCGAGTGGCGTCGAACTTGAGCAATTTATAAATCCTCACCTATGTAATTTCTATGCAATTCTCTCAATTCTCAATTATTATACGGTCACAGAAGCCACCGCCATAATACATAATAATAAATGGAATAATAATAATAATTACACGCCGTCTCCGTCTCCTCAGTATACACAAAACCCAATGTTAATAGACTTTGTTAATGGCAGGTTATTCAATTACAAATTGTAAATACAGATAATCAATGAAAATATCCTCAGTACATTCCGCCTTTGATTTTCAATGCTCATTGCTAATTTACAAATTACCTTATGAACAACCGATAAAATTCCTCATTTCCTTTCACAGTTAACAATGTGAACAAGGACTCCTGCAGTCTGCAGTCTGCAATGCCCCAAAACAAAGAGGAGCGCGTGAGGTCTCTGTGGTCAATTAACCAAAGCCACAAAGACGAAACCAAAGTCACCACAAAAGCATTCATTCCCACAAACAATTAAGGGGGGAAATTGCAACTTTACTCACTATACACGTACATGCAATTGCATTTAAAGCTTGAAAATGGCATATATAAATAAAGTGCCAATAAAAAACCAACAATTAAATGGAAATGTGGAAATGAAAATGGAAGGCGTTGGAAGCTTGACAAGATTCCACCATAAATATATAAATAATGGGAACCTTCAATCAATATCTCTGTGTGCGTTGTGTATTTGGGAAAAGACTAACGACTCCAAGTTTTTCGTAAGACGAAACACGACAGACAGTGTCAAAAGTAATTCGTAATTATTCAAATTACCCAAAGACAGTGAGTGAAGTGAGTCTTCTTACATTTAATTAATATTTAATACATTTTTGATTTTTGTGGTTGGGATTTTGTAATACATGTAGGACAAACTGCATAGTATAAATTTACCTGTCCAAAAAAGGAATGGATATTAATTAAATGGACATGGGGATTGACGGATTGAAGGTGGACCAGAAAGTCATAATATAACAGTTGAAACTTGGATGTGGCAAAGACAGAGAAGACACAGACATGGACACAGAAAAAAAATGAAATAATCCGACCAAACCAAACAAAACAGTACAATTAACAAAACAGTACAATTAACACGTTATGTACAGGTAAAAAAAAAGCAGTGCGCACCCTTGAAACGATCGAGTTTCCATGGGGATTGGGGACCATTGGACGATGAATGTGTAAAGGCTCTCGCTTGTCTCATCTTCTTGTAAGATATTCTGTTCACACTGCAATTCAACATGCACATTTCCCATATACTTATCTTATGATGACGAACTGAACGTTGAACCAGTTCATTTCCATTTATTTCCATCACTCACCACATGAAATCCCATGGGCCATTAAGCATCACTAAATGGCCCATGAGAAGAACAAGTAATTAATTGTACGATACTGACAGAGAAACAATTAAATTCAGATTACAAACCGGCTGGATTTTTGGACTTTTACGCAAAAAGATTCAGTTAAAAGTGTATAAAATCCACATTATTGTAACAGTTGGATTTCATGGAAGAAAAAAAAGAAAAAAAATGAATGCGACAATGCGGACAATGAGAATTTGTACAGGAGGATTCTGGATTGAGTTTTGATTTGACACTCGTTCAATTAATGGGCAACAATGCCAACAATAGTTTTAATTTGTGTATACAGATAGAAATAGAAATGGGAAGAGCAATTCCAGGATTTGGAGCTAATTTTGTATGTACGATATGTGTACATTGTATGGAGAATGAATATACAAAGGAAATGAAATGGAAATGAACTTGTCGTTGTCCTTGGGACGCGGAGATGTGTGTGCTTCTTAAAAATTGGACATAAAGAAGGGAATTTTAGGATGAAAACTATAAGAAAACTGGATTGGGGATGGTGTGCGTTAGTGTTTGCGTTAGGTGAATTGTCGTGATTATTTTATTTATTACACTTGTTTGTAAGTAGTTACTGTGTAATTAAAAGTGAGGGATGAAGTAAAAGGACTTTTTACTTGTTACGTACGTGCATGGATTGTGTGGACTTACCGCTTTGAACGTCAAGTAAAGTACCTTTCAAATTGACTGTGTATACTTTTGTCTCTCTCTCTCTCCCTCCCTCTAATTTTCTCGTCTTCTCTCCTGATTCTGCAACATGTGAACATGCCAAATGCTAAAATGTCCAAAGTCACAGAGAGAGAGAGAGTAAAAAAGAAAAAAAGATGAGAAGCTTGCGGTATACATTGGAATGTCATCCCTGTCAACTCGTATATAAAGCAAAGTCAATATCTCTCTCATCATCAGTCACAACTCCCAATAGCAAACTATCACAAACAATATTCTCTTCCTTCTCTCTCTCTCTCGTCCACACAAAATGATGAAACTTGTAAGTGTTTCCACAATAAAATTAAGAAAATTACGAAATTCCAAAAATTCCGTTCGAAATCCCAAAAATTCCGTTCGAAATCCCAAACATTTCAAATTTCTTTTGGTGACAATTCCTGACAGTTTTCCACACACTGGGATTTTCTGTCATTTTGAATTTGACTCCTATTATACTTTTTTCCAAATCCGTATTTGAAATTGAAATTGTGGAAATTCGAATTCGATTTCGATTTCCGTCAAAATCCCTTTGAAAATTCGGGGTTTCAAAGACAAAAGACTGAGCAACTGAATTTGTGCATCACACAGTTTGTTTCTACATATAAATAATGTGTGTGTGATTTTGTTTCATTTCCCGCGTGCACAGATCCTTGTCAGTGCCCTTTTGGGAGTCGCAGCCGCTCAATTCGGAAATCCCCGATTGGCCGCCCAAAGAAATCCAAATGAGGTGACAATCCTTCGTTCCGAGGCGGAAAATGATGGGAATTCCTTCAGGTACGCCTGGGAGACTTCTGATGGCTCCAAAGCCGAGTCCTCTGGATATATCGTGAATCCAAATGAACCCGACCAAGAAAAGAGAAGCCAAGCCGTCAAAGGATCGTATTCATACATCAGTCCTGAAGGAGTTCCAGTCAGCATCACGTAAGCCGTTATTATTTTATAATCGTTGTATTCACAATTAGTTAATTGTGGTAAAGACAAATGCAGAACATTAAGATTTTAAAATGCTTTAAACTATATATATTTAGTTTTAAAACAATTCCACATATATATCTCTGATATTTATTTTTGAAGATATACTGCTGATGAAAATGGATTCCAAGCACAAGGAGATGCCATCCCAACCTCTCCACCAATCCCAGAAGCCATTCAACGTAGTTTGGACATCATTTACAGGAATGCTGCAGCTCAAACTGCAAATGCTCAACAGCAACAACAGCAATTCGGTCGACCAAATCCACCACGAAGATTTTAATTCCACACATCAAAATCAATTAACATTTTGATCAATTGAATTTTTTTTTATACACAAGGCTGCCCATTTACTATATTCCTACACATTAGCGAATCCACACTTAATTTTATTGTACTCCAAATTCCTTGTATTCTGTATTTCTTTGTATACCATCGGAATTTCCATGAGAAATGGATTCTTTTTTTGTTACGTTACTGAATCAATATGAGAATTTACTATTTGAAAAATTAAACATAAACATATTTTATTGCAATGGAAATCTTGTTTTACGAGCTTCAATTTCATTCATTTATATGATATTTCATGCTCCGATAATTCCTGCATGTAAAATTAAAATATGAACATGTTCGACGCCGTTTGGAACAAAAAGCGGTTGCATATCCGGCATTGCATTTGTTTACTACAGGGGAAAAGTTATCCAAGTCCAAATCGAATTAAAATTAAAATTGAGATTATATAATCGAAAGGTAGTATTCAATTCAAAAGTCCAATTTTAATTTTGTCAAACTAAATTGTAATTTCTAATTTTAAATTTTTTTAAATTTTAGTCAACTCAATAATGCATTTTTGTTTTATACAAAATATGTGGTGACAGTTTTTTTTACTCTCATCACGCCTTTTGTCGGTTTTCTTTGTTTCCTGCAAAAATAAAACAATCGATTGACTCTTAATGCATTCAACCTCAATATATCATAATTTCAAAGTAAATCTCTCGTCAATCCGATTTTAAATGCATACGAAAAAACCGGCTTTTTATGTAGAAAACAGAAATGTGTTTTACTGTGGATTTCGACGCCGATTGAAACCTCAAACCATTCCAAGTCCAACACACCATGAGGAGTCTAGGTCGACAGTGGGTTCAGCCAACTTCCAATTGAGTTTTGTACATAACTACATACAAACGCGTATAGATTACGGAATTTCGCTTTCATTAAATTTCCATCTAAACTTGAACCGTATACATATACGTGTGTGTGTGTGTGCACGTAAATCGCTCACCTATAATGTCATATTTTCGCGTGTTCATACATGAGCTCACCACAACCATTTAACGTTTAACTACCAATAAAACAATTAAAAAAATGTAAACTCATCAAAAAAAGTGCCATAAAATCCTGGCTGAATGCATAAATAAACACTTTAACTATACAACAGAACACACACACACAAACTAAAATACGATACGATTGATACGAGAAACAATCAAAAAGTCTTTGTTTCATTTCAATCTCGAATCCGCACATCCCCCCAATTACGTCACGTCACGTCACGTCAGCAGTCAAAATCAATACCCACATATACCAAAATACCCAATGAGGAATGAAGAAAACATTTGCATAAAATTAAAAACCTGATGGTTACACAAAAACCAAACAAAAAAATGAAGATCAGTAAAATGGCAATAAAATTGATGATGATGATCAATATATGATGAACAATAACAATGGCAAAAAAATACACGGACATGTGTGTGTACACACTTGTGGAAATTACCCATAAAATCCATAAATCTCAAGGTTCTATACTCAAACATCAGCAAATTCAATCCTCTCATTATTCTCATTACTCATCCACACACACACACACAATATTTACATACAAAAAATTTGATTTGACTAGCGAGAGAACAAGAACGAGAATGTCGAGAATTGGATTTATTATTGTTTTTTATACACACACACAGATATTAAATGAGAGAAGATGAAGATGAAGACGAGCCAGGAGCCATATAGAAAAAAAATCAAGTTGATATTGAATATTGTGGACTGACAGGGATAATCTTCGATCGTAATTGGCAATTCCAAATTCATAATGGGTAATCATTTCTTCGTAATTGAGCATTTGATTTGCATACAATACAATACAATACAATACAATACAATACAATCGAAACTCGAAAATCGATAGGAATATGGAAATATATATACATGGAGAGGAAAAAACAATGTATTGCAAATAAAACACACCAAAGATCAACGACGAAGACGAAGACGCAACCGAGTTCAAAGGCGAGAGAGAGAGAAACAGCTCAATCATTGAGAACAACAAGATTTTTCCCCATTTACTTGCATGATGTTAAAGATGCTCACACACACACACACACATTTCCTGAGGCTCATCTCATCTCATCTGTGCCTGTGATGCACACAAATTCGATCCTGCTGGGAGCTCGAGGTAATAAACAATATAAGATGTAAGTAAAGTAAAGCACGGCAGTATACAACACAGATCATCATCATCATCATCATATGTGGCAATAATGAAATAAATAATGTGAGCTCGTCAAGGATAACTCGAATTCGTACTGATTTACACGCACATGTACACACATAATTTGAGCACCCATCAGTGACCAAAATACATTGTGAATTGTGTGTATTCTTATGTGGATGTTGGATATTTGTAAACAGCCTGATTGTTTTATATATCGTATGTATATATAGTGAAGGAGGAGGAGGAAAAATGAAGACGAAACGAAAACGAAAACGAAGGAAACCTGTGTAAAAATGTAAAAGCCATAAAGGAAAATTAATGCGTTAATTATAATAAATTTATAAATTATGTACTCACATTAAAATTCTCAATACTCCTCAAGTTCCAAGTTGTATAGGTACACGTTGTAAATTGTGAGCGAAAAGAGAGACCACAAAAGAATATATATAGATATAGCTACAGCGATTTTTTTACATCTTACATGTGCGTTTGTTTATTTATGTGTGTACATGTGATTATGTATTATGTATTATGTAGCGTGTATACGTACGATACAAATTACCTCTCAATTTCAAATTTCAATTTCAAATTTAATTTCGATTTCGGCACAAGTAAAGAGCAAAACGTAAAGAGATTTGAATTGTGAGGGTTGACCATCATGTACAAGTACAATATATACGGATGAATTGTGAATGAAAATGGAAATGAAATGAAGGGTACATATATAGACGGCTCATGTTTATATATATATATATCGTATGTGTGTGTGTGTGTTGTGTACGTTTAAATGTATTTTTGTGCATGGGCGAGAATTTTGTGCACATGGTGGCATTCGCATTAAATTACATTGTAAATGGCATCATGGAAAAAAAGTCCATATCCACACTTTGAGCTTGACTCGTTACGGATTTTCCCCAAAATATATAAAGCCAACTCACTCTCATAGTTTTTATCAATTACAATCTGTGTCTGTTCCAATTCACTTGAATTCTCTTAGAATTGAAACAAAGTGCCATACATTTCGGATCCTCATATTTTTATCGTCTCAACATGCTCAAAATCGTAAGTTTTCATTTTTTTAAATTCTATCAAGGAAAATCCATGAACCTCTGCTGTGCATCTTCGTATGGTGTTTACATATCAAAAGATTTTAGTCGGCGTTGAACTTGGACAATGTGTTTCGGATTTACAATATCAAATCAAACCAATTTCAGTTTTCGTTCTACCACCGAATAACATTACAATTACGTCACAAAACTTCATACTCAAAACACGAACTGCTTATTACGACACTCATTGAAGCGTGTTAAGTTATACAAACGGCGTCCAACTCACACTAACACAAAATTTTAAAATCAGTTCCAGCATTTTCGAATCCATATCACAGAGGTTTAAGGTTTAATTGAATTAAGAATCCACTCAATTTTACATTTCCTTGTATGTGTTTGTCTCAGGTGGTTCTCATTGGTTTGGTGGGTTTGACCTTTGGTCAAAGTCAACTTCGTGGGGAAGGAGCTTCCCAGATCCTCCGGAGTGAAAACGAGAATTATGGAGATGGTGAGGAGTTTGAACTGTGAAAATAAATTGTTCCCACATTTTAATTGGAATTTGGAGAATCATTAAAAGACTTGGACTAAAAATGTTTACCGTGTTCAAAAAAAAACAGGGAATTTCCGGTACGGTTATGAAACCAGCAATGGGATAACTGCGGAAGCTTCCGGCTACATTAAAAATCCAGGTGCAAGATCCGAAGACCAGATTCAGGTGATGCAAGGAAGTTACAGCTATTACTCCCCTGATGGTCAACTACTCACCGTTACTTGGATTGCTGATGAAAATGGGTGGGGAGGCCTTTACAATTGTTTTGAAAAATTCAAAATTCAATGAAAAACTGGACAACTGTTCATTTTGAATTTTGAATTTTTTCAGTTTTCAATTTCCATTGTTCATTTTCATCGATAGAATTTTCCTTTTGGTTGCTTTATTTTGTATGAATTAATCCCATTCAGATTCCAACCGACCGGAAGTCATTTGCCCGCGTTGCCTGTCCGAAGCGCTGCTGCCCCAGTGAGACCAGCCGTCCAACAACCACCAAGAAATCCCAACGCCTACCGCCCAAATCCCCCACGTCGTTATTGAAAAACAATTCCATGATTTCCTTCCCATTTTCCTTTCAGATTTTTCCCTTACACACAACCCCAGAAATTAAATGAAATTGCTAAGAATTCGGAACTCCAATTAAATTGTACAAAATTTAATTGATTGGAAATGTCAAATGTAACTAGATTTAAATTCCAAACTCTGTGCCAATCCATTAGACGCTTTGGCAAGTATATACGGGTATTTTGTATAGTCTGTATTCCGTAAAAGTTTAAATTCCCTTTAAATTTCCACACACAAAGCTTCATATAAACAAATTATGATGCGACGCAAATTTTAATTATTTTCTTTTCTATGCACAACTTGAATTTTTCATGTGTCATTTCTGCCGTGTTTAATTCAACTCTAAATATGTAAATAAAAGTATTTTTGTACACAACTCTGTGTTTTCCCTTTCCATTTCCGTTTGCCTTTTGCTTTCACAATAAAGTTACATTCAAATTCAAATGGACTTTCTGTCTCTATGGATTAAAGGATAAAAATTCCAGCATAAAGTATCAGTTTTCCATTCGCCTTAGTCTGTTCTAGTTTAGTCTGGATTTTAAAATAAAAATAAAATAGGAAAATGTGGAAATGTGGTGAAATCTGTCATTTCCAGCCGATATTCGGAATTATTTCGTACTATCACAATTTAATTGGAGTTTCCATTTTCATAACCAAATTTAATTGCTTTTGAAGATAATTGCTACATGGACAAGGACAATTAGGAATGTAATAACAGTAGTTAAATGTGGAAATCGATAGGGATAATAATAGGTGTCAAATAAAGTTGTATGCAGAGGATATTTTAACATGTTAACTACGTACAAGTTACTTGTACGTAGCCCTTTTCACTTGTACGTAGCCCTCGCGACTTGTACATAGTACTTTGTCCTTTTTAAAAAGGTATTTTTGATTTGAAGGGGCACTTCTGAACTAAAAGGGCACAAAATTTTCTTGAAGGGCACCAAA
>JAIUND010003628.1:0-15037 GCA_034699125.1 Gisinianus flammeolus
TATGTACTCAGTTTACGTTAGCGTGCATACCAAATGCCATCTTACTTTTCAAACGCTTCTCATTGGCTCGCTCGGTGCGTAAGACCGCCCCTTGCTTAATGAGATTTTTTTTCTCACTAATTCGAGCAGTGTCACTCTCGGGTGTGACGACAGTACGTACATAGTTGCGCTTGAACTTTTTGAGTAAATATTTAAGGGAATGTCGTTATTTACTAAAAAAAAAGTAGACTGGAGAGGAAATTGAAATTACTTTGAAAAGCATTGGAATTTATTAGTATTTTTGTTCGTGCAAATGAAAAGGGAAAGAGTGTCAAGCGGAGGGGGGGAATGAGAAGTGTCAAGTGAATTAATAAGTAAGTACCATTATTTGGTTGGTTGAGAGATTGGGCGGAAGCGAAGGTATACTGGTGTTTTTTGACATTTATTTTATTTGTCATGTTCGGATTTGTACTGAGACTGGTTGTACTGGCGGTACTTAAGGCCAACCTTGACTTTTGTGTCGTCATCACTGGCTTAGGCATACTTTTTTGACTTGCCGAATTATCAGAGGCTGAAGACACATCACTCGGCTGACGAGTTCTCGAGATTCTCGAAATTTGAGATTTCTTCACTCCTGTACAGGCAATTTATCAAAGTAAACAAAGCATTTAAAAAAATTGATATTGATATTATATTCATGTAAGTATTATGTTAACTATACTCAATATTAAATTAGTAATACAAATTTATCGTTAACTCCATACTCCACTGTCGAGTCTCTACACAGCCGACAGCATGTTTTACAGAGTAACAGAGCGATGGGGGAACGTCTCATTAAGTTTTTTTAATCAGTTTGTATTTTCCATTTGCAGCAAGATTAAAAATTTCCCTTTATGTTTTTTTTGTATACTTGCCTCTTTTTTGATAATTGTTTTAGTCTCTCTAATTATATTTGTAAAAGCTACGTTAGCTTCAGTGTTATCATTTCTTATCAGACTGATAAGTTATCAGTATCATATAGTACTTTTACTACTATCTAAACAAACGTGTGTCTAGCATTTATTATGAGTACCTATATATATAGGTACGCAATACGCATAATAGCGTTGATATTTGCTGGAAGTCAGTACTATATATCCGAGACTTTGACGTTGTCTCCAATAATAATAAAAATAATGAGCTCAGCCGTACCTACAATAACGAGGTTCATTTCCTCTGTTCGCTATTTTAAAGCAAATATTTAATTTATCATTCGTCGCTCCCCAAATCCGTCCAAAGAGAGACCTCCAGAGCTCCGTCAGCACCAGCACATATAGATGTAGAAAGTATCTATTCTCTGTATTTCGCCCTTATATATAATATATGTTAGAAATACATACATATACATATTGGAAATTGTCCTTTCTGTACGACGTACATACAGTGTACGTATGTATGTACTTGCAATATATAACCGTACACATATCATGTTATCTTAACCAGCAAACTAATTTTAATATAGGTTTTGTTTAATCCGCTGAGGGTGGCATAAATATAGAATGGAGTTTTGGCTTTTTGGAAAATGTATAGAGACAGAATGGAGCTTTGAGCTGAGGCGACAGAGAGTAAAAAGCATTTATTTATATGGTGAATTTTACGATCATTTCACGATAAAATGTCTTGTGGAAAAGCTCAATGTTTGCATTGATCCATGAATAATTCCTCTCTTTCCTGTCACCTTACATTAACATTCCTTCTCATTCCACTCTCGTCTGTGTAATACTTTTGGCTCCTATATACATGTATATAAAAAAACGTAAATCCATCACTGACGAAAAACTCAGGCCCACGGGGAGAAAACACGAAGGAGAAAGAGAGAGACTTTTGATGCAATTTCTGTTTTTTCTTTTTTTGCAAAGACGCCCTTTCATATGAAAGAATATTGCAATATTCATGTTGCTTGACTTTTTGTGTCCTTCGCTATCGTGCCGGGCTATATAACCAATCAATATGTATACAGCTAATCAATAGTTAGTCAATATGAAGAGGGAGAGGAGAAAGAGAGAGTGCCTTTTTGCCTATATATTGACTATATATATATACGTGAGTATGGTGCGAGATAGGTTTTGTATTATTATCTAAGTACTTTCCGTAGTCTGACAAAAGGACGCTGGAAATAATTGAGCACGACATGACGACACATTTAGCTTTATCTCTTTCTATATACTGTATTCAACATTCTATTAGAATTCTAAAGTTGACTCGTTCCGTATTAAGCAGTAGTAGCAGCAGTTCCGTTTAATACTTTCAGCTTTGAGTACAAAAACTGGAACTGGCACACACAGTACTGGAGTTTAAAAGCCGGTCGTTCTTGAGCAAAGTCATTTCATTCTACTCGAGAGGCAATCGAAAGTCCTCGAGAGGGTAAATGGTCGATCTATCTATAGATATACGGATATACCTATGTTTATGTAGAAATAGTCAATACCATTATTATTTTGGATTCGAACGAATACACTAAAAAGGCTATATGACAATTTCAAATTTTCTTTTCTTTGCTAATTTTTTTGCACATCCATCTTGATACGAACAATATACAATAAAAGTTTGAATAGTCTTCTTCCTTTCATAATGTCATGCCTGGTCATAATTTTTTTTTTGTCCAAATTATTAACAAAAGAAAAGAATGTTCGCAAACAACTTTTGTTGGGAAAATACAATATTTGCACATTGATTTGATGGAAGGAGATGAATATCCGATAATTTTTCATGGCTACCAGTGTCCTGTGAAGCATATCCTTTTTTATATTTTCACCAACTTCTCAGTTCTATATACGACTTTGAAAAGTTGATTCGGGAAAAATTGTTTTTGCTTTTTTATTGAGAGTTTTATTTATTGCGTTAGGCTCAATAGGAAATTGCATGATATGTCCCGAGTCTCAAGTATTTAAGCTTGTGTTAAGATTAAAAAATACGCTACAAAGTCAGTATAATGTCAAGGCTGCAGTAATAAAAAAAAGTACACACTTTCCCCTTTTCAGACTGTTTTAAAATTTAAAATGAGAAATAAAGGCGATAGTTTATGAATTGGTTAACAAACGAATGAAATCAACCTTTGCGTACTTTTTTATACGTGATGAAAGTGAATTCAATTTCTTTGAGAAATCCCGACCTTGTAATTATTCAATTGTGAACATCACGAGTCTTATTGTTAGTTACATGGTACATAATTTCATTTAAAAAACATGTAAATGTACCGCATTTCCTGTCATAGGCCTTCATCATACTTTGTATTAGATAAAAAAGGACACTGATAACCCACAGTCCAGTGAAAATGCGGTAGTTGCTATCACACATTCTTTCTATCATATTCCTATTAGAAGTTTCTAAACAGGATGCCACCACAAGTGAGAAAGTAAACTAAGTTAAATATCCAAAGAAGACTATCCAATGTCAAAGTAAAATTTCATTTATCTTTCCTTCCCTCTATTTATCGATGATTACTATGATTAATGAATTTTTTTTCTCCGCATTTTTATTGGAAAATGTTTTCACTACATTGAGCAGCATGCGGATATTGGACATTATATTGGATGTATAGAAACCAGAAAATTGTTGTAATTTTCACAAAGGAAACTGAGAGTAAGATATACACGAGTGCCTTCGTTCAACATGCTATCGACAAGATATTTAACATGAAATATTTCATGTTCACACGTGATACACGATGTTTATACGCATATGACATACGTTAGTAATTGGTTGTTTTTGTCGCATGAAAATGTTACGTGGTTGTCGTCAAACTTACTCATTGAAGATGGTCCAGAGGATTCTTGAAGTGAAGACTCACTCTCGGTTGAGCTTTGAACAGAGTAACGATCATGGTCGCTGTGGTCAATTAGTAAGTGAGGTCTACTAGTACCATTGCTGATCGGAGCAATTAGGTTTCGATGATTATTGGGATGTCGAGATGTTTTATTGTTGTTGTTAATACTAGAAGATTTTGGATTGGTTTTTGGTATAGGCTGTGAAAATCTGGATTTGACTTCCTTCACATTTACTATCGGCTTGGATTTGGGCTCGCTAATCTTAGACATGATTGCGTCCCACTTATTTACTTTCTTAGTAGCCGACTTTTCTCTAATAGGAGCTCTCGTCGTCGTCGTTGTTGTTGTAACTCCCATTCTGTCGGATCCCTGTGAAAAAGAGCAAAGAAAAAAAAACCAGTTGTGTTATTAGTTATGAGTAATCAGATAGGCATTAATGTCTTTCTTTTCATTTGGAATTGCACTGCATGCCACTATGCACTTATGTACATATTAAAAAATAAAATAAATAATTACTACATTACAAATTTTGTGAGTGTCTATGTACAAAAATCTCTACAATTTTATATATATATGGATAGAGAGAAATGAAAATTAGCATATGCACTGTGCGTGTACACAAAATGCAACCCTCATTACTTTTTTGTGAATTTAATCGTACGTATTGACTGCAATCTATAGCTAATTTAATATGTAATATTTGATTTTGCCACGAGTCTTTTTAAACTCTCAATTCACCTTCCACTGTCCACACTTCCAATCTTTTCATTACAATCTCTTTTATGCTGCCTATTGCCTACATATATATAGGCGCGTGTTATTATTATTACTATTACAATAATTTCATTATCGCGACTTCCTTTCACTTATTAGCTGACTAATGAACTCAGTTCGGAACAGAGACGTCAAAAGAAGTCTCTGTAATACATTCAGTATATTGAATATACTATGTTCTGTATAGCATATTTTTGTATAAAGCATTTCTCATTCTTATCGTTAGTCCACGTTCAAAAATCAAATACGAAAAAAAACCAGCAAACACTTTGTGATCATTACTAACCACAGTTGATATCTCATGCTCACGAACTTTGCACTTACAAACTAAACCAATCAAATTGACAGAGTACACAGTGTATACTACTATAACTGCACACACACAAACACACACCTTTTTCACAATTTCTCTCGGTAATTTCAACAGATTCCAACTCAAAAATTCTATACAACCTCTTTTCCTTGCAAATGCAAGTGTATTGTATTGATTTTTGAAATTTGAATTAAAATTTGTGCAATGGGACTCACTAATAACTTCTTTACTGTTATTATTATCCACCACCTCAATCTTGTATAAGTATATAGTACGGTGGTAGTGTATAGACCTGTAGACGATTGAGCCATACGCCCAATTATAATAGTTGAAGTCTTTAAAATTGAAACCATACAAGAATTTTTTCTCTCTCTTGTCTTTATGATTTAAATTTAAATGTTTTTGACGTTCTGTTCACAAATGTGCAAATGTACTATGACTGTGAGACTGAAACGAATCTTCAAGTAACAATTTTACACAAAATGAATCTTTTTTCACGGTTCTTCTCATCAATACAGCCTACAGATTGTTGGTTGTGAGCACGTTGCCTTGTACATATACATAAGAAAAAACTAAATACATGTGTATCCAGTAAGCTCTATAGCAGGTTGCAGATATGATAGGTAGAAAAATACTCAAACTGAAAAAAAGTATATGCGTAGGTGTAGTGGTAGTAAAGTTGGTAATTGTTTATCCGAAACCAAAGCATTGAATTGGAACACTTGTATATACAGATATAGTTTTTTTTAGTGGTATATTTTTATAATATAAACCGGCATCCTGTCTCCTAACTCCTAATCATCCAATAGAAATATCTATCTGTAGACATAGTAAACAACAACAAAAACTATATAACCAAGTTTTACAATCATGTTCTATAAAATATAATAAAAATATTAAATGTCCTTGTTCTATACTCCATGCCATTGGTCGTCTCTATATCTCTATCTTCTGACAACTCATCTCATCATCATTGTCGTCATCTTGTTCAACATCTATTATGTATGTGTTGTAGAAAAGTTTGACAAGGAAGTTTAGTCTGAACTCGTTTCTCCTATATATATACACACATTTATTTTCTCCCTTTACCATTGGCTTCCATTAGGTTGAGAGAGAATTTGACATTATACTGGCAACAGTACTTGCAGTACAGTATACACACAACGTGCTCAAAAATTTGCCAATTCATGCCTCTCTTTCTGTCTCTCTGTCTGTCTCTCTCTATTCCTCGTACATCGAAATTGAAACCACCCATGTAACTATAACTCTCTGAGAGAAAGAGAGTTTCCCTGTAATTTTCTAACA
Source organism: Gisinianus flammeolus (assembly GCA_034699125.1). Classification (NCBI taxonomy): domain Eukaryota; kingdom Metazoa; phylum Arthropoda; class Collembola; order Symphypleona; family Katiannidae; genus Gisinianus; species Gisinianus flammeolus. Next base: position 6,178 of record JAIUND010003628.1, read on the forward strand.
TATTAGACATACAGAAGTCAGAGATACTTTACAGTGTAAATCCAAAATCACTTCCAATTTCATATGCAAATGTAGGTACATCCAGATACTCAGATCTAGTAGTACATTTGTTGTGCGTGTTTTTTTAAAAGTAAGACGAAGGAGAGAGAAGAACCTCTGGCAAGGAGGATCCGAGGAAGAATTAGAGAAACAGAGACAGAGAGAAACATTGCTCTGTTCTGTTCTAACTTCTTGACTATTTACACGCATATACATGTGAAGAAAAGAGGGACAGAGAGCTGGTAGATTTTTGAGATACTCCTTTATATATATACTTGAAATACTTCTATCTCTCCCTCTCTCTGTACTACTTGAATTCGAAATTAAAGCAGATGTGATGCGTGGAGTATCTAAAATCTACAACTCACACAATCCACAACCTACCTACAACCTACCTCTCTCCACTCCTGGAGGTTTAAAATAGCATTTATATCTATTCAAAAGGGCATGTATGTGAAAAAAAACTTGATAAGACACCAGAGAGCAAGAAAAAAAAGTTATGTGTCAGGTTTTCCACGATTATTATTATTAGTATAGTAGCAGAAGGAGCAGCAGCACCTTTGTAGCGATTGTATTACAAAGGAATCTTAAATACCTAAATATAATTGGCCTATTTTTTTCAGGACACGTTCAGGTTCATTTTGAATCCATTGGTGTAGACTGTAAACACTAAGAAAGCAAGTAGCTTGGCTTTAGACTAAATACTCGTGTGACACTCGTACATGTATATATATGTAGATAACTTCCACTAATGGCACTTTGCAGGATTAAGTAAACATTCAACTTTTTCCGATTTGCTGGTTTTTTTATTTGTCATAAATGTAAACTACATACTGTGTAGTTCACCGTCCTTACTCAAAATTTATCTTTATAGATGAGAGGAAAAGACTCACATATATGTAATATAAAAGAGAGACTATGTAATCGATTTACTCTGTGCCAAATAAATTAATTGGTCTTTACTCTCATAAATTTTTTTAATGGAATCATGTCAAAGTTGACATTTATTCAAATTTACCATTCCTGTAAATCTTCATATGATTATGTGTCTGGCATTTTTTTCTTTTGTAAACAAAATACACCAACACCAAGGAATTAATGTATGGCAAGTTTTCTTTACTCGAATACGTGCAGAAGACAGAACACCCACAAATCTAATACACAAATCCAGAGTAATAGTTTGCCTTACAAACTTTTTAGTATTGAGATTTAGTCTTTGATATTCCAATAAAACAAACGTCGTAAATATAAAACTCAAACTATATACATAGTAAAGTCCAGGATTTGTGAATAGCATTCGTTCTATATTCAACGAGAGTTCAATTAATCTGTATCTGTATATATTTTTATAATATATACTACTTTTCTTCACAGCATAATTCAGTTGTCTTTCGCCTTTGTTTACTTATCCGACTTTATTCCCTCTTTTCTCTCTCAATAAAGTATACAGTGCATATACTATACATGCACAGACGTTTTCTTAGCCTCCACGGTCATATACAAACCCGATCATGCATGAACTTTATACACACAGTTTTTTTATTATAAAAACGTAAACTTTCCTTGTGTACTTTTCGTTTTCAATACACGTTGAGTTGATGTGAGAAAATCCTCATTTCTATATTGATGCTCATTTAAAATGAGCATCGCAAAATATTTATAGACAAGAAGTGTGACCTATTTGACGGAAACACACACACACGCCCGCACTGTTACGCATATTGGCAGACGCATCCCGTCTGTGTTTTTGTTTCTCTCCCATACTATATTATGGTGTTTAACATGACAATTGAACACAGAAAACTATTACATGCACACAAGATGCGTATGCTGAGACTGACGATGAGAAGAAGCGGCTCGCATGCAAAAATCAAAGCCGTGTGTAATACAATGTATATATAATGATCACATCTTTCTCAAATACGACTATCAACAAGCTTTAAAATACCAAATACCATGCTAATATTAGCTGAACACTGGCTTAATGTACGCATTAAATTGTTCACTTTGCCAATGGAACAGCGTTTTTTTCCATATTATTATTTAGAGTTTTTTTTCCCTCTTTCTCTCTCTCTCTCTCTCTCTCTGTGTGTCTACAATATAACTTAAATTCCCATTCTCGTGCAATGCAATTTAGTGCAACGTAATTCAACGATCCCTATGTAAAAGAAAATAAACGAGAACCAAAAGCAAAAGTCTATTGTCATTTACATGAAATTCCAAAGCAAGGTGTAAAGTTACACAAACACTGATGATAAATGTGAATGCGAATTCAGAATTACAGACATGTAGCAATGTGAATATAATTATTGTGTAATGCCTTATAAACAGCCTGCGGTCACCGCTCAAATCTACAGTCTGCATGGGAATATTATAAAAAGTGATCTTTTCAAGTCGATTCCATGAGGATTTTCCGTCCTAGAGGGAAACGAACATAGCCATCTCTTCTATTCTCACTGTAGCCATCCAAAGTTAAACACATTGTAAGTCTTGAGCTCTTTAGGTAGAAAAGTCGTCTTCTCGATTGTTGAACTGGCATTTCATCTGCATATATATTCATATATATGTGTATTTCCGCACTTGTGACTAAAACTCTGTTGCAACTTTTCATGCATGACAAGTAAATAACAAAACAAAGGAAACTTCCAAAAATGCACATGGACTTTATGTCGCCGTCACACGCTTGAACTCCTCTCAGTTTCAAGTCCCATTCCTATATATATAAATACATACACCATGTTTTTTTCCAACTATAATATAAGAAAACTAAAGTACTATAGTAAATGTTCTACAGAGTTCATTCAGGATACTGTGCGCTAAACACTGCAGACTGGATACTTAACTTTAATAATAATTACTTTCTCAGAGTCTCAGAGAAAAATATACAGTAGTTGACAAATTACCATTTCAATTACACACAGTATACATTTTACTATGTATGTATTTTAGTCTGGCGCTGGCCATTCACATCTGTGACTTGCGTGTAGTGTGTGTAGGTGTGTTTTTGTCGTCAATATAATTCATTGACTCATACACGATAATGGCTTTTTTGTTTTTTTTATAGCTCATAAACTTAATTAAGTTGAGACTTTGTCAACGCGTTTTTTTAAAGACACTTTTTTCCATATAGATACATTGAACAGTGGTTGTAATTTTTTGGTGTCGATTACCGGCACTTTTTTTTCTCTCTCTCACTCTCTTGGAGTTGTGCATTGTTTAATTATTTAATAAACATTTGTACACAGTACATAAAAAGGGAGCGAAGATTAAACCAAAAATATTCTGAAGTGAAAACACCCGCACGTTTGTCAGTCTGTCCGGCAACCAAGACGAATTCCAACCGAATCGAATTTTTCGAATAAAACATCCATATTTTAAAATTGCGATTTAACCTTACTTGACCCCTTATAACTCTGCCACCCGTGACCTCAGGGTCACCAAAATCAATGTGTACCTTGCTCGTGTCATGACAATGTTATAGCAAAAGACTGCATGTAAATCGGTCAACCCGTTTGGTTGTAATCGGGAAAAGGACAGGCAGACAGACAGGGTGATACGATTAATTAAAAGTGTCGTGGACGAAACTCAGACTGTAGTCGACTGCAGTACTAGGATTGAGAAAGTAGGACAATCTACATGAAGACACAATTTGTGATATAAAAGTCACGATGGAACTATAGGCTGCTCCATGAGAATATACAAACAAGGACAAATAGTCACAACTAATAATTTTCAATTTACTGTAAATATTATAGACAGAAATATATTGTGGAATATGTGCTTTAAATGATGACAAGGTATAATTCAGTCTCTGTAGGTACAATGTACAATTATCGCGCATATTCCTATGATGCTGACCATTTCATTTGTCTATATAGTCTAGAAAAGTTTGCGTTAAGAGATAGAAACACAAAAGCTGGACATATATAGAGAGAGATTCTTGTAAATCGTCCATTGGAAATGGCATGTATGATTATTTAATCACAAACATATAAATTACATGCATTCAATTGCTTCCTCTCTCGATTCAGCTTGTAGCTATACAACATTAATGTCAAATGTGGATTTTCAATCAATATCAAACGACCGACATTGATCACTTTTATATACATAGGTACTGAAGGCCCGCACTTTTCATTCATTCATTCATTCATGTATAAACAACAAAATATCATATGAAAATAGCATAAAGGAAAAGACACACTCGAGAATTAAAAGCCAGTTTGCCATGCCTGAGGCCTTTTGAACCATTTGAACCAAAAAAATTGTGTACTTGAGTACTTTTTCCTTTGCTTTTATTTTCCAATATAGACAGAGCAAAAAGATTGTACAAGTTTTAAGTTGAGTGCAAGTTGTAATTAACTTTGGTGAAACTTGATTAAAGGGCAAAATAAATACGTTCATCTGTTGTTGAAAATAATTAGTGAATTGTATGGTAGATGATAGAGATATCATGTGTAACAAGAAAAGGTGAAAGAAACGACGACGACGTCAGAGAGGATTCTCCAAGAAAAAAACCATGTGTGTGTGTGTTTTCCTCTGTCAAATGTTGGTTGACAGAAGGAAAAGACGGAAAAGTATATAGGATTTGAATTAAGAATAAGTCACATTCACTCGAATCTCGAATGTTGTACATATGTTTTTCTATACATACTCTTTTACAAATGTCTCGAATGAGAAACTTGATATTTAAAGCGTATTCGCAGTTGTGAATTCACCCACTGTCAATGAAATGTCAACTTTACATATTATACTGAATTTAAAAAAAACTAACACACAATTACACTGTTGACTACGTGGAATTATCAAAGATTCAAAAGTTTTACAGCATCTCAAATACTAAACTAACTAATACGTTAACTAAAAAGTAGTTTGTGCGAGAGGGAAAAAAAATTTGAGATTTACCTCTTGCCTGTGCCAACATTTTTCAAAATGTAATTAGTTAGTCTGTCGTAGGTATTTGTATATATAGTGGAATTTAGTAGTGAATGGATATTTAGTGATGCGGATTTTGTGAATTCTCCCAGAAAAATAATTGTTAGAATTGTTAGAGTTTCATCAGTTTTTGTGAGGAAAATTCCACACATGCAAATATTTATGTACAGAAAAAACTCTAATTTGAAACACTTAATCAACTCACCCTTGGAGGGAAAAAATCCACTACTCACTTAAATCTAAAATTATGATTTGAAATCCTGAATACATATATCTATACAGATATCTGTAGAATTTTAAACGATTGTTCATGTTTATATACACCACATTTATCATTCGTATAATATTTTGAAAACTTTTAAATTTCACTGTGTGTGTGTGTGTGTGTGTGTGTGTTTGTGTATAGAGATTTCACTCTTTAAAATAAATTCAACAGCCGCTCACAAACTTATGAACTCGCTAGAATCTCTTTGAATAAATCCAACTTGACTTTCAGATTGAATTTGACTCTCGCGTAGGCACAAAAGACTTTGATTAACTTTCCTATCTCACAAACAAAAAAAGTGTGTACCTATATGTGTGTGAGGATTAAAAAGAAAAACCTTTGGAGCACAGAACAGAGAGCGAAGATTTGGAATTCCAGTAGGTATATATTCAGCACAGTACAACGTCCTGTCCTGGATGTTCAATGAAAGAAACACAAAGTTTTTTTTTTTTTGAAGAGGAAGTTCAATGAAATGTGTCCGGACAATCTGTCTCTATTAACGTACTGAAGACAAAATAAGATTTATCATCAGAGCACTAGCACCACAAAACTCAGACCATTTATTCTTAGCATGTTGGCAAAGATACCCGAGAGTAATGTCTAGCTCATATCCCCGATAAACATTAAACTCACAGGAGAGAGAGAGAGAGAGAGGCACACACAAAATATCTATGACACAGTCGCGTTACCGTCAAGGTATACAAACACTCGCACACTCGCAATCCGCCGTCTATACAGTGGAGCACAATGATCATGCAGCTGAGGCTGAAACGCAAAGAAACATTTTACGTGAACATCAAACCAAACCACCACCCGTTCTGTCTCTCTCTCTAACTCGACTCCACCATCATCATCACCACTACTACAGCACGTTCACATGCATTGTAGGTATATAGTCTGTCTTCTTGTCCTCACGAGCGACACAATGAAGACTTTTAAATGAGAGAGGAAGAGGATGAGACAGAAAGGGGGAGAGAGAGAGAGAGAGAGAGAGAAAAGACAAAGATGAGTTGGGAGCGAGATGTGATGAAAATAAAGAAATTTTTCAGTCGGCACTTATTCTAACATTAAGTGTTGTTTTGTTAGTACTTGTTCAAATTGAGATTTTGCTTGTACATATACTGTTGGAATTGGAAGCTCAAGTGATGGATTCAATAGGAAAAAGCAAACGAGAGTAATAAATATATACGATATGGGATAAAGATGTGGTGAACAAGTTGTACGATTTTTCATTAGACTCTCTCACACACTCACATCCCTCATTCCGTCGCAATTTTTTTTTTATACTCAAGAGTTGTTGTATTCTGTTTTTCTGTATTATTATTTGTATGATGTGTTTTTGATGGTGTGTGTTGCTTTGATTTGCTTTGCTTTGTGCGACGGAGAGTAATAAAAAAAACTGATCGTGAGTCGTCAAGTAAAAGTGGATGACCTGAATGGAATAACATTTGAAATTTTAGGAGTCACTTAGTGCAGTGTTAATACATAAAAAGAAGTTGTCGTAGTCATATGCAAAAGATAAGACCAATAACGGAATATTTAACTATGCACCATTTAAATTTTCAATGCACATCTTTTAACTTTTACTACCACTGTGTGAAATGGGAAATGCGAATCACAATTGTAAAATCATAATTCTCTACTTCAATTTTTTAATTTTTTTTTTGTTGGAATTATCGGTAAATAATGAATAGTTTGTTGCCGATTGTTTTTAAAAGTGTCGAAAGCGAGAGAGAGAGAGAAAGGGAGAGACGGAAAATCAAACAAATGTTTACTATATGTAGTTGTAAAGTGTGTGAAAGAAAAAGAAAACACATATGTAAATCCAAGTCCAAACGAAGAGGATGTTTTCTAAATCCCAATAGCCAATTTATTTTATTTGTGAATGAGAAATTTTGTTGTAAGTATATAAGATGGAGATTGACTATTGGCTCATTTTATGTATATGTTAAAGCTAGATTGAACGATAGAGTATAAACATGTATGGAGAGTGTTTGAATGTACACATACTTACAGAGTGGTGAGTGAGAGAGATGGAGAGAGGGATAAAGAGAGTATTAAAAGAAGAGTGTGAGGATTGGGAAAATGCACAAGTGTCGATGAAAGGGAACACGCGGTGGTGATACGGTGTGGATGTGGATTGAGTCCAAACACCCAATTAAACACCTCAGTCCTCAGTATGACCCCAAAAAAAATCCATAATTGACGTATATGCGGTTCTTTCCGCAAAACCTACTTTTCCCCCCGCCACACTTTATCATGGCACTATCTACTAGAACCGAAGGTGACAATTCCACAGCTCATTGTCGCCTTCCACGTCGTTTCTTGTTTACTTATATATTTTTTCGACTTTTCTCTCCCTTCGATCTCAACTATTTTCTATATTTATGAGTACATGTTTTTCACATTAACCTTGTTCTCACAATCCTTCCACACATCTCTCCATTTATTTTCTACTAACTACTAACTATATATATATATATATAGTTTCATAATAATTTCCTATCATCTAGTTATTTAGACAAACATGCAAATATATAACAATTACAATGCCTATAGAAAATATACACACAAGCACACATAATGAGTAACAAATGTTTAGAGATTGTGCCTCAAAACTTGTTGACATTTCTAATTTCTAAGTTCAATTACAAGTAAAATATTACACTCATTTACAACACGAATGCTCATTGTTACAACTTACAACAACCAAGTTACAACGGCTACCAAAACCTACTCCATACACATACGATATATAGGAAATTGGCGATAGTTTCTCCTCATTTCCAACCCAATCAATTGCTATATGCACACTCATCCCATACGTTTGATTATGAATTGCATGTTATACTCATGCTTGGAGAATTGAGTTGGAAACAGATTACGGATACTCTCTTTATCCATTTAGGAAGAGAATGTGTGTGTGTGTTTGCGTTTGGAAATTGTCTGCAAGTTTTCAAACATGATCCCTTTCGATGAGGTATAGAGAGATGTAATCTTGTTTCCTTCTCATCAGTGATCTGATTAAAAGGATTTTAACATGGGTATAGGTATGTTACTGGCTACCTGTGGGTGGGATAAATAATTTTTTGAAGTTGTAGTTCAATAAGTACGAAACCATGAATAATGAGTTGGCAGATGTGATGGAGGGTTTTCCTGTACCTACCTATATAGTAGGTAGTGCCTACTCACCTCCATCTCCCTCTATCTCTCCTTTCATATATATGAAATATCCCAAATTTGTTCTTTTGTTCAAACAGGAATATGGATGGTACACTTTCCTTGTTACCGACAAATAAATATAAAAAAAAAATTCTCATGCTATTTATAAAATCCAATTCAGGACAGGGACGAATTTACTTTGGTTGTCTAATTAATATTTCACATGGAAAACTAAAAGATTAATTGTAAATATTCATGAGAAATCCCCGCTCATCAGGACTTTGACATCTATACTCAAGCTGATAATGAAATTCTGTGCAGTACTCTCGCTCTCTATGTAAATATATGTAGAGTAAGGGGCCATCCATAAAGGTCGTCACGTTAAAAATCCAAATTTTTGACCACCCCATACCCTTTTTCGTTACGTAACGCTATGTTAAAGCATATGACACGTGACCA
>JAIUND010003629.1:0-15034 GCA_034699125.1 Gisinianus flammeolus
CGACTTTTAGTTTTCGGCCCATTTGATTACATGCGTACATACGGTAACGAACACACAGACACACAGACACCTTAGCTTCTTTATATATAAGTAATGATAACTAGTAAATACAATTGAATCAAGTTTAACAATGATTCTACACCAACAAGTATAATACAAAAGATAATGATGACAATAGCAAGGTTACCATCATTATAACTTGTTTTTATTTATATTTTCGTCACAGCCGTTTGCGTGTCGAATGTGTAATAGGGAAACTTTTTTAAAATCAAATCGCTTTAAAGCGATTTAAAATTAAAATTGAACTGTATCAAACGAATCAAACATTGAACAGATTCTGGAAAGGTAACAGTGTTCTTTAAGTACTTACGCTCAGTGGTTCTACAGATCGATTTGGGTGATTCTAAAGTTCACGGCAAAGGTATACATTAGACTTTACCTATTTAATTTAGAACAAACATATTACTGTAATTTTGACTTATATTTAAGTATTTTAGTTTAAAACAACTTTTCTTAATTGTTCACATACAAAATACAAATCAATTGTGCTATCCTAAATTGTCATGATTTGTAAAACGGTAGCCTGGAGATGTATATATATATAAGTATTTCGTCTTTATTTTTTGAACAGATATGACGGATCAAATTGTAACAGAATGGATGACAGAATGGAGAAATCTTGATGTTGGAAAAGTAGGTACATTTGCTGATTCTATTTCGGCTAACGAAGACCTTTTTCAAGCCATAACACATGTTCTGGATGAAAATGACAGATTTCGACCTGTGAGTTCTATTGATTATTGAATGAATCAATATTTTATTGATGATTTTTTGTTAACAATTCTTTTATTACAAAAGCATAAATACAAATACCTATGCATACATTTCATTATAGTTGCAAAGAAGTATAGTTTTTAATAAAAACTTTTTATTATATTTGTATATCGTACAAAAGTAATACTATTATTAAGTATGTGTGTTAATGGGTCAGTTTGATTGACATGTGTGGGTTGAAGTATTTACTAATAACTATACTTTTCGTTTTGTGTATTTAATATTTTAGTTGTACGATGAAGTCATTGCCACGCTGTTTGCATTATACCGGTCATCAGAAAGGAAGCTCAAGTTATTTACTGGTCAATTCATTCCTTCCTTAATTTATGTTTATCTTCATCAACTTCATTCGCAGAAGAAATGTGTCATGTTGGAAACTTTAATTCGAGGCATATTTGAGTTGGAAAGTTCTTCAGATGATAGACCACCTGTGTCCGTTCGACTTCCTAACATTCATTTACCTTCAATTTACCATGACGTAAGTGATATTAACGTACATATTTTTATATTTTAGCCTTTTAAGTTGACTTGTCTATAAAGTATAATAGTATATTTATGAATTTCGGATACAGAAATTATGTATATTATATATTCTTTATTTTTCGTATATTTAAATTTAGCCTGGTGGTGTTTCAACAAGCTGGCTCTCTGACACGGACTTGGATCGTCTAAATGCCAAAACAATCAAAGTAATAAATAGGCCTAATTTAATCTTGACAGAAGAAAGAATAAGGGCTCCACAGCGTTTGCCTCTGTGTTCAGAAGTTTGGTGGTACTTTAATCATCGACTTCCAGAACTGCCGAAACATGCTGTACCTACTTATCTCAAAACAATTTCCAAGTGAGTATTGCATAGATATATTTATATACATCTATTTTTATTTTTGATAGTTATTTATTTTCAAATTTGACATATTATTTATTATTATACTATGAAAGGAGAGCTATTCTATATTCATTTCAAATAATTACTTCAATTTAAACAGGCTTGTTACTCAAGGGTTTAATCTTGGTGGTCTGCAACGAGGTCAACCACCAATTCGCATTGTCTTGTCTTCAAAGCTACTAATCGAAGCTGTAGCTACAATTTATTTTGCTGTGTAAGTTCCCAATGTTCTAAATATTTAAAATGTTCACATTAATACTGTACATACCTATACTATTCACTAAATAAAATAATGTATTATTATAAAAATTTGATATGACTTTGAAGGTATAATGGAGCTCCAACGCTAGCAGAGCAAACATTAGAGGAAGTCTCTTACAGAGCAAATTATCAGCTATGGCCAGATGCAATGCTTGTTTGTAATGCTGTTCGGAATTATTTGAATTCTTCAGGTAATTAGATTAAAAAAATCGTAACCCATGTGCTTCATTGCTACATTTTATCTTGATCGTTTTCTTTGTAAATGGCCCTCTTCAAATTCATTTATATAAATATCACTATTAGAAATAGCACTATTAGATAATTCCTTAATTACTTTGTAATGCTATTTCATTTCTTGAAATAAATTGAAGCAATTTCCCTTCCTTCATAATCAGGTGATCATTATCCTACCTTGAATATACCTGTGCGAATTGAAGATCTCCTTTCTTTAGGACAGGCTCAAATGTTTTGTCCGGGTGAAACTATCGCTGATATTGTTGAACTTGCACATCAATTAGCTACGGATAAACTTCAAAAAAAATTATTGTCTACTGTTTTGAAGAATATGAATAAGCATCTTCACACAGGATTTACTGCAGGAGCTTTAGTACACCTTCTTTTATCCTATCCTTTCTCCTTTTACAATGATTATTTATGTTTTCCTATATCCTTTAAATTCCTTTCATTTTTCATTCCTCATCTACAGACAGTCGTACGGACTGAGCAATTTTTACTTATGAATTGTTTTGAATGCGTCAAAGTGGAATCGTCTGTTCATTAGTGACGTAATCTATGTCACGAATGTGTAATAATTTAAATAATTTGTGATAAATATCGTTTTTTGTTGTATTGTTCCCTTTTACAGAGCTACCTTTGCAAGTTGAAGTGAGTACTTTCAAGAAAATTATTACGAATGCCAGTTTCCGTACTAAAAAACTACCAGGTACGTTTGCTTCTTCAGTACTTATAATTTTAAATTTAATAATTTAGACGAAATGCTAAAGTAAGTCTATCAGTTTTTGATTTCTTTTAAAGTCATTTTGGACATTTTACTTGAGTTTTGCATATCAATATGTACAACATACTAACAACTCCATAAATTATCTTTTATTATTACCCACAAATGTGAACATGGTGAATTTCAAACCCAGTTGTTATTATCCGAATTACAAAAAAAGAAATACTAGGTGGTAATGTAAATAGAATGAACAGATCATCCGGAATACTTTTCACTTCTTTGTTTTGCCACTTTTAGTATTTTCTATTAATCGGATTTAAGATTCTCATTTTAGTGAAAAATACATACTACTTACATCGGTCATTATAATAATTGTACTAACAAAATTTGATTGTTAGATGACATTGAAGCTCAAATTTACGACGTCTAAATGCTCTGTGAACTCTCTCTCTCTGTCTCTCTAATCTTGCATGAACTCTAAGAAACTACTAATGAAATACTTTTCCGAAGGTGACTACATATTTATTTTCAAGTGCACAACGTGCAATAGTTTGTGATCTTCAATTTTTTGTACACAGCATTAATGTTTGTTATACAAAAGCATTGCAACGTTGTTCCTTTGCTTAAAATATTCAGTGTAGCTTCATGTTGAGAAAATTCTACATTCTCAAAGAATGATTCAAAACATGAATCAATCCGCATGTTGCTCATTGTCGTAACAAATCAAGCAGTCCTGTAATTGTTATTTAAACCAATTTACCAATTTAATCTAATTTCATTTTAAATCTTTAATTTTAATCAAAATCCGTAAACATAGATTAGATAGTTCAAATAACTATATAAAAGTTTATATGGAATCCTCTATTGGCCATGTGAAGGAAAAGTAAGCATAGATGTTGTAATTGTTGAAAACATTTTCAGTATACTCACCCATCGCATGTCTGTATGTTGATGACCAGTCGTAAAAAACATAAAATTAAACATTATACTATGATAATTGAACTGCATTCGACCGTAAACCCTTGTATTCTAACGTATTTACTTCGTAATGATATACTTCAGTCCTTCTGACACATACTTATTTAACCACCTATACATACTTAGTCATCCTTATTTGTCAAATCTAGACTAAATTAATCCACAGTACACTAATTCCATATCACTTTGTACTTTCATTTTGACGTGAACACATTAACACAATTCACCTCAATGTACATTTGTCATTTATTTGAGAAAATATTTATTTACAAAATTGAGAACGGTTTTATTTTGTACATACTAATTTCTAGATGACATTCCAATTGTTGAAAAGGATTCGATTCCAGAAGAAGGAAGTTCTGGAGATGTTCCAACCAGTATAACTTTATCAAAATCATTGAGTAAGCTGCCACATATTTTGTCGAAAATCAAGAGAAATTCAGTTGTCGTCATTAATGAGGAGGGAGATGTAGAAACAATGGCCATGTCGACCCCACCTGAGAGAAAGAAAAGTGTGGATGTGAACGCGACTCCTGTTTGAATTACTGCTTTGGACCTTTTCCCAATTCCTCCTTACTTTAATCGCATATTTGAATTATTTAAAAACCTCATTCAGATTTGGTCAGTCTCTTTTTGTTATTTTAGATTATAATAAAATATGTAAATGAGATGAAACAGCTTTCTTGCATGTCAGGAACCTCAGGAAATAACATGACATATGAATTATAAACATAGCCCTTTTTTTCTCGATATTATCGTCCGTTTTTTATTATTAGTTCACATTTTGGTATTTCCGTGCTTCGTACTTTTGGAGCGTTTTGATACGTTGTCTCAACATTTGCAATTAGTCAGTTTTTAGTCCGAGTAGTTGTTTAGTTATTAGCTGAGCGTGTTAAGTACTGAAATGAGTATGTACTTGGGTTAAAGTATTATTTGAATTACAGTATTTTTTAGTCATTTTTCATCGGGCGTAACGAAATGACTTATTTTTTACTTTGAGTTTAGAAAATTATAAAACAAGATTGGTGAAGGGAAGTCACTGAACGCATATGTAATAAGTATTAAATTTTTACATAATATGTTTAGATGATAAGAGCAATAAAAATTCCTTGTGCTTACATATTTCAAACATATACCTAAGTAATAGAAACAATAAAATTAGTAGAGCTCAAAGGGTGTAGTCGAGTAAGTTTAAATTATATAGGATTTCAATGAATGAATGAATGTATGCTCTGTGTGCATACATAATATTCGTATTAGTACATAATGAATCGTATAATTTTATTGTTTTTAAAATGTCACTGTAATGAATGTATTCACTTTATTAGTAAAACTTTTAAATCTTTCTACTGGTTTAAACTTTCGTTTTCAATCCCATTACAAAATCACTCGGTAGATAATAGTAATGAAGGGGATTTCGGATATCAGCCGAGTCATTGTAACTGGACCATCATGATACGTATACTGACTTGTCAACGGAAAACAATACTAAAAGAATAAATCAATTACTGTTGGCCTCGAAAAAATAGAATACACTTACAGTTACACAACTGCTATTATTATTTGATTCATTCCGACATTGTATCATGGCAAAAGTAAGTTATTTTCTCATCAGCGTAATCCATATTTCCAACGCATGTAATGAGCGTAAGTACATATTTGTTGACCTTTCACCTCGGCAGAATTAATGTTAAGGATTCTTACTGTTTGACACCAACAACATTAAGCAGATGTTGACTGAACGACGAATAGAAGTAGCTATCATTCGATCAAGTAAAAATGTGCATTCGCAACCATCAATTCAAAACATTTCTTTCGTACATTACTTAATTTATAAACTTGAGTCTAATTTCAAAACAAATGCTTTAAAAGACAACACAAATTTTTTATATTTCCCCTAAATATAAAAGGTACAATCTATTTATTTTCGTATCGGAAATGAACAACAACAGATTTGGAATCGGCCTCTATTGGCTCACAATACTTTTCCTGGTAAAATCAATTATAATTGGAATGGGAATAGCCCAGAGAAATACTAATTTTGCTCCTTTGACTGATGCGAGTTATGGAGATTTTTGCGATTCATTATCCCACCCTATTCAAAAGTGTGATAGTAAGGCATTACTGCGTTGCCACCGAGGCATTTGTACTTGTTTCAATCAAGAGGACATGATTTTTGATGCAATCAAAGGACAATGTGTGGCAAAAGCTGGTGCAAGGTGTAAATATGGTCAGTTTTTCTTTTTTTTGGAATTCTCAAATAGTAAATTGGAATTTTAAATGGTATATGCTGATCAAATTTTCTTAACCAATTGATTACTTTATAACACTATATATAGGACGAGATGATATTATAAGCCTTGAGATAAAGAATCAAAGAATACCATGTGTTTTAAACGGTTACTGTGAACAAGACGGCCTCTGTCACTGCTCATCCATGTATTACAATTCGTTTAATGTGACTTGTCTTCCTCAAAAATCATTTGATGGATCCTGCCATTACCACGATGAATGTAGACAAGACTATAATCTACAATGTGTAGCCGGGCTTTGTCAGTGCGATCCAAAAGTTTCTGCCCGACACCAAAGATACGAACTGTGAGTTTTGAATTCAATGTAGTTATACATATTGTGATAATTCCAACTGCACAGACGTGTGTATTTATATATGCATTTTTTTTTGTGAAAATGAATCGGACTATAAATTTAAAGATGTCTTGGCTTGGCTGGAGAATCCCCGATAGAAGGAAATTGTGTAGAATTCGCGGGGAAAGTCCAAACAGCGCTTGGCCCTGGAAGCTCATCTATATGTGAATGTCATTTTGGTTATGTCAAGAGCCCAGGAAAAAGATGTAGTGGTACAATAAATCAAGCATGCAGTATGGATAGCCCGTGTCAAGATAACCTTTCTTGCATTCAAGGAACTTGTCAATGTGAATACCCTGATTATCAAAAGTATGATGCGGAAAATAGTCAATGTCTCAGCAATGTATATGGTCCATGCTCAGTTTCCGGAAACTTGGACTGCGTACCCGAAGCTTTCTGTAACACAACAGGAGTGTACAATCAATGTGAGTGTAAAATCGGGTACATTGTTGGACCTGGGAAGGAGTGTGAAAAGTCCCTCGGTACTGAATGTCGAATTTTGCCTTCGCGTAGTGACTCAACACTTACTTCAATAAACCTTCAAAAGCCATCAGTAGAAAATATTATAACTGTCAAATTTATTAGACCAGGCTTTGTGGATGAATGTAGCTCAAGTGCTTTACTACAATGCCGAAACGGTAAGTGCTCTTGTCCGGACTTGCAAGTATTCTCAACTGCTCATGAAAAATGTGTCGGTGTAGTCGGTTCAATATGCACGAAAGCAAATTCAGACAATGACAATAATCCTATATGCATCGACAATTCTGAATGTCTTTACAAATTTGAAAGATCCGAATTCGGACTGTGTAGTTGCTCACCTGGATATGTAATTGACAGTGAACGAGCATGTGTGTCGAACGCAACTGAGAATTCAAATACCACTTCTATAATTAGCACAGAATTGGATAATAACATCAATAATAAGTTTTCATTTAAAAATGAAGATTCAAGCGGTCAATATGATACTGGTGTTTGGGATTCTAAAAATGTTGATGGGAATGAGACGGATACAACTGAATTTGACAATTTTTTAAATGAAACTTTGTATGGGCACTTTGATAATGCAACGTTTTTGAAAATTATGAATGCCTTTAAAGGTAAAGAAAATCGGAATTCCAAATAGAAAATTGTTAATAAGCTGTGTTCTCACAGTCAACAATACAATCTCTCATATATTTCCTGCAATTAATAATATTTTATGTTCACAAATTACAGACTAATAAACAAGTCTTGCAGTGATTATATACTCATTTATTTATGGTTCATTGGCTACTTATATTTTAGTAAAATGATTTTACTATCGTTTATCTTTGTTGATGAACTTTATATATTGAAATATTCTAGGCATACTGTAATAAAATTGATTTGAATTCGGTAGTGTAGCGTTAAAGTGTAAGTGTACTAAAAGTATTGAATGACCCATAAATTATTATGTTACAACTAGTAATAGCGAAAATGAATGCCTGAAAAATTACGATGTAAAGGACGTGCATATATACTTACCTATGTAGTACCTAATGCCTACTCATATGTACGCACTTTGTATAGCTATAGAGTTACAGGAGAAAAGGCCATATACTAATAATGATAAGTATCTTGAATCTTGATAGTTGTCATTTTAAGAGATGAACAGACAAACAATATAAACTACACATTTTTTATGAACGAGAAAGGCCATTAAACTTTAAACATTAACCGCTCACTATGCCTCTTATAATTCTGATTCAAAGACATACATTATTGAAAGCTTCTCAATCTCAAACGTATATTAGCGTGTACGCATCATCCATTATTATTATTATGACTATTGTCACTATGCTGAGAATCTCAATCAGGCGGAGAAATAAACATTGTACAGATACATCTTGAGTAGGCACATACAATAAAAGATAAAGGCAGGAAAGGAAGACTATGGGATTGGAGAAGTTGCCATCACATTCATTCTCCGAACGGATCCAACGTTGTGGATATTAAATTACCTACATCACTAGTAGTTACATACTAAATATGTACATGGAATAAGGAGGGAAATGAAAAAAAATCCACGTATTCCTGTGGACTGTGGACACTTCAGCGACTTTAAATCATGTACAGTCCTAATAATAACAGATAACGGTTTATTCATCCTGTACCATCTACAATATTAGACTATCCGTGATCAGTGCGTACCACAGCATATCATGTGAGAAACTTTGAATTGAAGTCTTATGAGATAATTCTTTATTTAGGATCTGTCTCGTTTTGCTTTGCCGCAGGCTGTAATTTTTCTCAGCATCTTCTCCTCACCAGCTTTAATTTTATTATTCTTATGCTTAACTGTCACTATCCAAATATAATAGTATTTAATTTGGTCATTCAATTCCTCTACCAATAATGTTTCAGGCTAAAACTTTCGGCATCCCTATAAAGTTGAATTTGAATGCATTGTTCACAGTTATCATTCGTATGTGTAGACTAATTGCAAAAGATTCATCTCCGTATTTCCCATAGGCACACGTAAGTATGTAAAATAAAAAGCAAAGAAAAAATGGGAGGAATATTTGTTCATGCTATTGAACTTGAAAACGATCGATCCCACATGCTCGTTTTCCAGTAATTATTACAAAAGAGAAATCTTATGCTGACGTCAGTCTTGTAAAAAACGATTTCCGGATTCTGGAATTCCCGTCCATGGATTTAGGGAAAGAAATCTATATACTCAAGTTCAGGGTGGATGTCCCCGCACAAATTTCACAACAACTTTATGTAGTTCCCAGAAGATTTTTTATTAAATTGGGAAAAAAGAAACTCCTCGTCTGTATATGAAAATTCTTTCAAAGCTATAAAGTCAAGTATAAGTATTTACGTAATGCGTATATATGAATTTGATTATTTATGACATTCGGAATAATTACCCCTACAATCGAGAATTAAATAAATTAGTATACAAACAGGTGTCCGTCTCCGTATGGAGAGGGTGACAAAAATGGAGTAATTGTATAGGGAAATATAAACTTTTCCAAATGTTTTTCCCACAACGGATATACCTAATTTTCTTGGGTTGTTTTCTTTTGGTCTATGTAGATGCAGTCTGTCTGTGTGACATTACATTCTTTATCTATTCAAGTTCAATGGTGTGACTTTTCTGACTGACGACTATATAGATATTCTCATGTATGATGTGCGGGGTTAAGGATGAATTATTGCATGCAAAAGAAATTATTGCATAGCATATATATATAAAGACATACATATATAATTTGTCTTCAGCCCTAAATAGTTCGTTGCCTTCTCAAATGTATATAGTCAAGTGGATTTCTCATTTTGCACGTAATATTGCGTTTTTCTCTTGGGATTTCTCATTTTTTTTTATCATATCATCTGAAAAATATTTTGCTTTTGCACTTATGGTTTCGAATTTCATACAGCGAAAAACCCAAAGGGAAATCCTAAATGTCTTTCATGCGTATTTTTTTACGCATCCTATAAATACCATCGTATAGGTGCACACTCTCATACATATATCATCATATCATATGGGATTGTGAGAGAGAACAAAACTTTAACTTTAAGAAATTACTCCAATAACTTTGCATTTAGTCAAGATCAGGATCAACAGGTATACACACATATATTCACTGTACTTTAATGATAAACTACCTACTATTTTTTTAACTGTTTTTTGCAAAGGGTTTTGTGGATTTTGTGTTCCTGACCAAATACTGATTAGGCAATAATAAACAAGTACGTCAGAGTTGAGGAAATTATCCAGCTTGTATACACTTGTCTTCATAACTATACCATTATTCAGACTACTGCTTAAAATGTGAACATTTATATTTATACTATGTACACTAGTATGTACATACCTACATTCGAAGATTTTGTTTTTCTTCTTTGTAATATACAGATATGGATACAAGTGTACATGAATTTGTTTCTATGTATAATGTTGAATATTCTGTATATACCTTTTATTTACAAATAAAGTTGCTTGCTATACATTTGAATTAAGAGTTAGGACTTTGGGGAGGCTTTCTATTTGTTGGCTTATTGTTAGTGTGGTATATAAAGGTGTGCAGCGAGCAGAGGATTTGTGTACAGGTTATAGACTGTTACTTATACCCACACAACACACGTAAACGCAGTTGGAACTCACAATTATTGCTGGCCGTCCGTCCGTCCACGTCTTCATCCCTTTTACAATGTATATTTTATTCATAGTGAATATATAAAGTGAGGGAAGTCATGCTCAAGTCGTCAGTCTGAATACGATTTGCAAGAAGGTAGACGTAAGTCTTTGGATAGTCATAAGTGCAACTGCCAAAGTGTCAGCACACACACACACACAAACATTATAAACACACTATTCGCCAACGAACCACACACACACACATATGAAATCATAAGTAATCATAACATAATCAAGATATAACGCAAGTTTTTCTCTCTCTCTCTCTCTCTCTCTCTCTCTCTTTCTGTTTGTTTTGCAAATTTGTAAAAGGGGATATAGTAGTGCAATTTTGTGAGTGTGTACTGGTTGAGATTCATAGTTTGAAACTATCGTGAAACGACACGACCAAAAAGTGTTTTGTAAAATAAAAACAAAAAAAAATTCTTCATTATAATACATGGAAAAACGATATATAGATTGTGTATTACGAATATATACAATAACAAAATAACGAGACTGTCCATATGAGAGATGGGAAAGGTGTATTGAATAATTGAATTGGGTGTCATTGTTGCGTAAAATAGGAACTAGTGAGCAAAACTCATATATACGGCTACACTGCACTGTGACTCCATGTCTCATCAGTCAAGAAAATATAAAGAAGGAACGGCAGAGTTGGAAACATATACGGGTGTATGTGTATGTGTATACAGAATTATTTGCAACATACTCCTCATCATCCATTAGTTTTGTACAGTCAACAACGAAAACATTGTTGTCGATTGATATAAAGATTATACAGATAGTAAGTGCAACTGCGAATACTGTTTTGTGTACTGACTGCGTGGTCGTGTTTTTGTCAAAAAAAACAAACGATAAACTATATATCCATGCGTCATTTTTTGGTGACATTTTCCTCTACATTTGTACTGAGCTATTTATAGTTGAGAACGGTGTTGTCGTTTTGTATAAGTGACAAAAAAATTAAAAATAATTCTTTGCCTGTGTGTGCTTGGAGGAAAAAACGAAGATAACTTGTAAAAGAAAGTCAAATTCAAAGGGATTTTGGACAGAAAACAATACTAATATCAAAAAATAATAATATCAAAATGCCAGAACTTCAAACGGAAAAACTGTGCCAGTCCGCTCAGGAAACATCCCACGCCGAAATTGCTCAAATTAATGGTAAGTTTACCATTTTTTAAATGCTTATTTATAGTTTAAGAATGAATTTTGGTAGAAAATATATATAGTTTGAAGTGGATTGGGAATTGATTGAAATTATTGGGATGTAAAATTCCAGGGAAAATTCCAGAATGGGTGAAAGGCTCATTTCTGAGAGTTGGTCCAGGACTATTTGACATTTCCGACAACTTTACAATGAATCACTGGTTTGATGGCTACTCAATCATGTCCAAATTCACAATCGATGGGGAATTTGTCAAATTTGAAAAGAAATATTTACAATCAGATGCTTACAAAAGAGCGGTGGCTGCTAAAAGACCAGTGTTAACTGAGTATGGAACTCGGGCGTATAGTGATCCTAATAAAAGTCTACTCTCCCGAATCGTGAGTGCTTGTCTCCCAATTGAACTCACTGACAATGACTCCATTAATTTATTTCAATTGGGGACGGATATATTTGCCTCGGGCGAAACGTGCTTTTTCCGTAAAGTAGATCCATCCAATTTGGCCACGTGTGAAAAGTTTGATACCAACAAGTGTTTTGGCCTGAACGTCTCTTGTGCACATCCAATTCAAGATGAGAATGGGGTGACATACACACTCGGCTCATCCGTTCTCACTGGACTCAAATATAATATTGTCAAGATCCCAGCTGGGAAAGGGAGTGCCAAGGACTTGATGAAGAAATCCAAAATCATTGCAACAATCAATTCCTCATGGAGCGGGGCAATGAGTTACAATCACAGTTTTGCCATGAGTAAATCATTCATCATCTTCATTGAGCAACCGTACATAATGAATATTGGGAAGGCTGCAGTGAGTTATTTGAAAGGAGGCCACACTTTTTCTGACTGGTTAGAATGGAGAGACAATTTCAAAAACCGATTTTGGCTCATTGAAAAGGAAAGTGGGAAAATCCTCAAGGTGGATTTCCGATCCAATGAACCTTTTTTCTTCCTCCACGTTATCAATGCCTATGAAGATGATGGTCAGGTAAATAAAATCTCCTTCTTTTCATTGACATGTAAATGCCGAATGCATAATATACCAGATGAGTGTATAAGTAAGTTGTTGTGTGTTTTTTTTTTGTTGAAAACTGAAAGGAAAAACAAAAAATATTGAAACATGTGTGAATATTTCTTGGATATACTTTGAACTAGAACATAAAATATTTTTCCCTTTCTTTCTTCCTTTCGACTTTTTGTTTTATTATATAAAGAGGCGAAAGGCCCAGCGGTAAAAACCAGATTAAAACCTGTATTAATCTTAATCGAGGTTACACACACACACACACAACACAATGTTGTTAGTTGACAAATGAGAAGAATTCTTTGCTCATTATTGTATTTTGTAAAATGTAGGTAATCTTTGTATGTGTGTGTAATAAAAATTTCACTTTTTTTTCTTTCTCTTTTTCCTTATTTTGTATAAAGGTCGTGGTGGACGTGGCATCGTATAAAAATGCCGACTCTTTCAAAGCTATGAATCTTGCCAAAATTCGCTCTGGAGATTTTTCACAGGAGTCTCACGCCAGTGCTCAACGTTATGTGATTCCTCTGATTGCGGACGTGAAAGATGCTCCGGAGAATGTGGATTTAGTGGCAATCAAAAGCAGTGCGACGGCATTTCGTCAAGGGAATGAAATCATTTTAACTCCAGAGATCCTCACAGAGAAAGGCTTTGAAATGCCCGTCCTCAACTCTAAATTTAAAGGGAAGAAACACTCATTTTTCTATGCTGCAGGGTCTCCGGGGGACTCGCATCATTTTTCTCATGCCATCTGTAAATGTGACATGAAGAAAAATTCCTCGAGTTTCATTTGGAGGGAGAGTGACTATCATTTCCCGGGTGAGCCTGTCTTCATACCGAATCCTCAAGGAGTTAGTGAAGATGATGGAGTGATTTTGAGTGCAGTTACGGATGCTCGAAATGAATCCTGTGATTTTTTAATTTTTTTGGATGCAAAAACCTTTGTTGAATTGGGGCGAGTCAAATTTCGTGAACACATCCCCATGGCCCTTCATGGTATTTTTATTAGTCAGTCATCTTTGGAATCTTAGCCATCATAAAATTTTAAGTCTTTTTAATTTTATTTGACACTTCAATTTATTAATTAGTCGAAATAACATTATTACGATTTTTGTTATACATACACATACACGGTACTGTATAATTAGACTTACAATTTTTGTTAATAATAATTTGTTATTTGCCAGTAATATACACCTCCTTTGTATAATAGTTTATAACTGATTGAAATATGTTTTTCAGTGTTATGACATGATGTCCCATATACACGTTATTGAGGAAATCATGTTCAATGTTAGACGATGATGATGAGGATGTTAAATGTTTTTGCCTACCTATATATTATATACTTAATTATATATATATGACGCTTCGTACTCGATATTTTGTGGTATATGATTTAACTTAACATGACCAATATACCTATATAAACGAGTGTGAGTTTGTATGTGTGCTTGTATGTGTATACTTTGTATACCATAATTTGTATTATGTAATATGTAACCAAAATGCAATGTTTACCAATTGCCAATTGTCTCTGCATCTAAACGTACCTTTACAGTAGGTATGATATCTCACCACACTGTATCTACATAGTTAATAATAAATAGATAAATGAATAGTACATGACGCAGCTCTTTTTTCTAGGTATAAATTATATATATACTAATTATTATAAACAACTCATTTCATATGACTGCTGGCCGCTATATGATTTTTTAAAAGTAGATTCGTCTTTAAATGATTTATCTATATATTATATATATATAATATTGTTTTCTGAATTTTATGCCTTCCTGTTAAAATTATGTGTCATAATTTGCTCGATAAATAAAAATCAAATTGTTCAATAAATGACAATTTAAAAACAAAATCCGTAATGACATTTTTATTGCATCCTCTCTCTCTCTCTCTCGCCCTCTTGATTATTTTACACGCTGCACAGTGATCCAGATTTTGATGAAATACGCCTTTTGAAAGTACGGCACACAGGAAAACGAAAACATGGTGGGATTCTCAGAAAAACGTGACGAATTTTATGGGATATGTTTCGGACCGATTCGTAATACCCTGCTCACCGAAAACGGGTATTTGCCGGTTTTTA
>JAIUND010003630.1:0-15032 GCA_034699125.1 Gisinianus flammeolus
TCTTCTTCCTCTACTATCCAGGAATGTTCACATCCAAGCTCAAGCTCTATCCATAGTCGCGTATTCCATGGGAAAGGGCATAAAACTAGCAGTGGTAGTAATAATGTTCCGTCTATTACGAGATGTAGAGATGTGAGTCGTGCCTTATGTACAACGTTAATTAGTGTTCCTGTAATTCCTCAAGATCCCATTCCTAAGGTTTTTTACAAAAAAATATTTATTACAATATTTACGCAAAGAACGTATACATATACATAAATCTACTGTGTTTTTACTCTTGGTATTGGAAAAATATGTGGGAATTGATTTATTGAAGTTATTTTAATAGAGTACATTCAAATGTTTAAAAGTTGGTATTTTGGCAATCAGTATGAAATAGTATGAATATAATGAATAAATGAAATATTCCAGCTTCCACCAACATCACCAAGTGCAGCAGTTAGTACAAGTGAGATGGGCAACCGACCTTCGGCACCGTCCGAAGAAGAAGAAGAAAAGAAACCTCCAAGAAGTATTAGTGGTGATGTGACTCTTCCAATGTCGGATAACAATGTTGGAGATGACCCAGAAGATGAAGTGTTAATTCCTCCTCCAATGGAGCCCATCTCAAAGCAATTGTTGGCAGCAACTGCAAGTGCCATTGGTGATGATCAAGCCAAAAGAGTGAGTATAAATATGGTTATTATTGCTTTCATTATTTATTACAATATGTATTGTGTGTATACTGGAATGAAATTCATTTAATACTTCATAGCCAAGCATATAATTATAGTTATGATGTAACAAAAATAGTGCATATAGTTTTGATCGGAAATACAAAAAAAGATCAGTACTTACTATTTTGCATCCTACAGATGACTAATGTTTCCTTTTGTTTACAATGATAAATGTACTTGATGAGGTTCATCGTTCATCGTTAACATTACTCATGAAAAGTATTATAAAATTGGTATGTTGGATTTCGTATGCCGAAATAGTCCGCATTGCCAAAAGGTAATGAAGGGTCCACGACTGCCGAACTCGCAACAGAGCTAGAGCAAATCGTCCGTCAAAGAATGGTTGGTGATGGTCATTTCCTAGCTTATTGTGATATGAGCATGAGCATTTCTAGTTTAATTTTTTTTGCTGTTGTGATTGATTAATTTTGAATTTATTTTAACGTCTTCGTTGGACTAATTTTGAGTTTTTTGGTTGTTTTTTTGGTTCACTCACAAAATTTTATCATGTACATATATGCATATTTTCAAAGCCATTTGAAATACTTTGATTTTATTATTTTGCATCAACATTTTTGCTGAAGATGACTAGTGTTTAATATAAACACTGTTTAATTTTCAAAGCCCACTGCATCGACCTAAACTTTTGTATTTTATTTTGCCATTGTTATGAATTCTATACCGACCTATTTTTAATTCTTCTGTCAATGTAAACTTTTTTTCGTCTTTCGTTTTTTCGCAGAAGAGTTTTTGCGCCTATTTGGTTTGTAACTGAACATCTTCATGAGAAGACCATGTATAATATTTTCGTTTTGTATTTTAATTTATTTCTAAACGGCCATTTTAGGAGCAGCACTCGGAACGAGATCATATAGACAGACTGAATGAATTATCCCTGGATGGTCGTGGTGGCGGTGATACGGGAATGAATAGCCCAGATATTGGTAAATAAAGTTTTTCATTTCTCAAAGTAAACGTACGAGGAATATGCAAAAAAAAAAAATAAAGAATTAAAATATTTAGTTAGAATACTCAAATGAAGATGAGGAAAATATCAGATTTACAGTCTATCAAGTCATGAGAACACAAAGTCTCTATATACTCAAAATTTATCAAGACATTTTTGAACATGCAGGATCTACCTCATTTACATCCAGGAATCTTGATACATTAGGATTGAGCAGTGTTACAAATGATATTGACTCCATCTTGACTGCTGGTAATGGAAATTTATTGACAGGGGAATTTAGTGGTGCTGGTGTTGCTGCAGACCTCGACGAGACTTCCACGGCTGTGAAAAAGAGAATGTATGTAATTCAAGAGTTGATTAAAACTGAGCGAGACTACGTAAGGGATTTGAAAGACGTCATTGATGGCTACATGGCTATTATGAGAGATCCTAATACTGACATCCCTATGCCTGAGGACATTCGGGGAGGAAGAGACAAGATTATTTTTGGAAATATTGAAGCTATTTATGAATGGCATAGAGAGTAAGTTTTTGTATTAGTTTTTTAATATTATTATGACCGAATTTATATCCGTAATTAATAGTACGCAATGCGTACGAGTAAAAGATAAAAGTTGTATATATCTATTGAATTTTTCCAATCAACCAATCAATTTTTGTATTTATTTTATATTATAGTATCTTTAGTAAAGCACTAGATAAATGTCTCGATCATCCCGAGGAATTGGGGACACTCTTTAAAAAGTATGAAAGGAAGCTACATATGGTACGTAATCCTTTTATTTCTTACTATTATATAAATATAACACGAAATTCTGTCAATTAAAAAAACTAGTATTTATTTGTTTGTTTGTTGTATTTGTTTTTAGTATGTTGTCTATTGCCAAAATAAACCAATGTCAGAGTTCATCGTTTCGGAATACATCGACACTTTTTTTGAAGTAAGTAATACAGTAACACTATTTCAATGTATTGCTCCTTGCCGTTCTATGCCTCCCAATATTATCCTTTCAAATTAATGCATTCAAATCATGCATCATTTGTCCCAAAAAGACTCATTTAAATAATTTTGAAAATGGTAATTTATTTGACAATATAAAAACAGGACATAATTGATTTACAGGAAATTCGCCAAAGATTAGGTCATAAATTAACCTTGTGTGATTTGCTCATCAAGCCGGTCCAAAGAATCATGAAATACCAGCTCTTGTTAAAAGACATTCTCAAGTATACAGAACGTATAGGAAATCCGGAGGAGATCGACGCACTAAAACAAGCATGCAATGTGATGCATGTTGTTCCCAAAGAAGCCAATGACATGATGAATGTGGGTAGACTTCAAGGTTTCGATGTAAGTATCTGTACTTTATTATTCGGTCTCGATTTAAATATAGTCACTATAGACAACATTTTGTGAGAAAATTGATTTCAATTTTTAAAAAACATGTGTTGAAAACTTCATTCTTTTCCATTCTCATTATTATTAAATTAAATTCGTTTATTTCAAAGCAATTGAGCAGTTACTCATGTCTGTCCTCTTTTGAATTTTTTCACAGGGTAAAATAACAGCTCAAGGGAAGTTGCTGTTATTTGGCCCACTCATTTGTGGGGAAGGTACTTCTGCCATCAATTTTAAAGGGAAGGAATTGCAAGTGTTCTTCTTTGAGCAGAGTATTATTTTAAGCGAAGCAATCGGGAAGCGGAGCCAGTTCAGTAATCAAGTTTACATATACAAAAATCACATTCAAGTAAGTTTTCATATCTTCCTTATACATTCTCTTCATAGTTGGTTTACAATTTGTTAAATATTGTGTACGACCACAAGTATGTATAAAAGTATAGATTACGTGAAACACAAACTGAGTTTCCATAAGTTTTTCTGCTTAAATTTTGTAAAATATTGAACTTTCGTGCATATTATTAAAATGTAAGAGAAGTCAAATATGTATATAAATGAACGTGAAAAGACTTTTAAATGTCAAATGTGTTTGATTATACTCACAGAAGTGTAAGAGTCTGCTGTACATCTATTTAATAGTATTGTCACAGGTGGTCGAAGAACAAATGCTGCATAAGAAGTATTAGATTACGTGTATTGTATTTTTTGTAGGCATTGTTAGGGAAGACTATAGTGTGCTTGTTTATTAGTATTACAATTTCATGGAATGGAAGAAAGGATCTATATGGGTGTGGCTACTTGGCAATTGAAATTGTATTTTAGCCATGCTATTGTAAGTCACCAATGTGACTTTCTATGTCTGTACCTTTAACAAATTATGTCAAGTGTATATCATATATGCTTCAATATGTTTGTAGTAAATCAATACTGAATGCAAACTTAATGATCAGTATTTGAACAGAGCATTCTATGCGGTTTGTAAAATTTAAAAAAAAAAAGCAATTGAAAGGATTCGAATGTGGATTTCAATGCTGGAACAATAGCTTCCAGTTGAAGCCATTGGAAATAGCTTTCCAAAATTAGTAATACTACTAGGCTGTCATCTCTCTGAAATTTGTCTATAAATTTAATGGAGACTCATAAAAGATTCAGCAACGTATATGTGCACTTGCTATCGACATTGTTAAATTAATGGAGATTGGTTTCAACTTGACTATCATTCAATTCATTCTTTGATGAAAAGGCTCAAGAGTTTTCCAAAAAAGGAAATGTGTATAATTTTATTTAGCTTAGGTATATGTGCATTAGAACTTGATGTTCACTCTAAATGACCAAAAATGTAGACAGGTGTTACTGGCAAGAAATATTACTCTATTCATATTAGGAAAGACAGGCTCAGTGCTAGATTAAACTTGGAAATGATTGAATGAATGAACGAATCTTTGCGTATATTTTAAAATAGAGTAAATGTATGCAGACATCAGGACATTTATATATTGTACATGTTTTATGGGTGACGAAGAAAAATCTAGCATATAGCTTCAAGTATAAAGAACAAGAAAAAAATGAGGAATTGAGATTTTTTTGCAAGTCATATGAGGAGTGATTTTATATATGGTTAGAATCTCATTATACATATACTGTTAGCTCAGGAAGAAAAGTCTTCTTTTTTTTTGTAATCTTAGGCGCCAGCTCATGCAAATCAAGTCCCTCAGATAAATTTTATTTGGTGTGTCCAGGATAAATTTAAAAATAATAGGTATAATGTATGTAGTACATTATTATGATACTTTTTAGTTATGTAGATGATGAAAATTGTATATTTCAAGGTCGTATACACAAGAGAGAACAGCTGTTTTCTAGCCAAAGTGTAATTTCATGCGTTCCACTGAAATTGTTTTACTAAAATATATATTTTTCCCCCTCACTTTAATTTTAGGTAAACAAAATGTCCATAACTGAGGCAGTGGACGATGGAGATCCGTGTAAATTCATGCTGAAGTCAACGGATCCAAAAAAGCCAATTGTGTCGTACATTTGCCAAACTTCAGGGAAAGAAAATCGTGACGAATGGATAGATAACCTACGGTGAGAATAAATACAAAGGTGTATATTATTTGTGGCATATGAAATCTTGCCAAATGTTTGCCATTTCAAACTTTCTCTGGCTATTTTAAAGGTGCTGAAATGCGAAATGTGAATGTATGAATTTGAAAGGGTTGATTGAAATTATGGAAATTATTACGGCATTACCTAATTTTTAATAATAATTTATACAGGTTTATTCTGCAGACACAAAAGGACTTCCTAAAAGCCATCCAATCTCCCATCAAATATCAGAAAAATAAACTGACCAAAGATGTGTAAGTTTCCTCATATATGCTTCTCATCCTCCGCTTTCAATTAGTAATATAATAATATATATGTGTACCAATATTACCACCTTCTGTACATTATCCGCAATATATTCACGAAAAGGAAACGACTGTAGACTATTGTAAAGTTCAGTGTAGACTTGATTGTCATACTGCACAAAAAACATCTTTTATTCTCCCCCAACAATACGATCATGTTACATACTCTTAAGTATCGCATACATGTACTCGACATCCTTCTATAGTTACGTACAATTTTTCACTTGTTTTTTCAGACAGTTTGTAGTCATCATGTAAATAAGAAAATTGTTTCCGTTTTCTCAGGGTGTACCTAATTTCCTTGATTACTTCATCACTCTGTGTATTCTGAAAACCCAAATGTGGTATCTGTCTTGTTGCATAATTATAATTAATACTAGTATGAAAAATATATGTTGCAGTATATTTTAATATTATAGGAAAACATAGGTGCGCATAAATACATATAGTGTACGTTTTTGGTTTCGTATATACATGTATGATGTTAATGTACAATAAGCCAAAAATTTTGAAAAAGTACTTCAAAAAGGTTATAACTTTCAAGCTTTGACAAAAAAGTATTTGTAGTAATAATAGTAATACGTATAGAAGAAAAAAAATTACTTTTATTGAAAGTGAATTAGGTAGAGTTGTAACAGTCTAAAAGGTTATTTGTTCAACCGGTTGACAGTATGAATTTACTTGGAAGTCAAAGTAAATGATATTTACAGAACTTGACGAATTTATTATACAAAAATAAGAATGTGGAAATATTGTGAATAACGAAGAAACAAAATATATTCCTCTCCAGTCGACTCAAAATAATTTTCAGTTATTTGTGATACATTTATGTACCTTTATTTATTTATCAAACCAACTAGCTCTATAATAAATATCATCTAAATTCTAAATGCTAAAACATGGCTAGTACATTATATTTGACTTTGCTCGTCTTGTAGTTTGTATCCTACTATTATAAAATACGTACATATATTATACATAGATGTGTGTAATCAGCAAGAAGAAAAGTAATAGGGAAAAAGATTTTTGTATTGTTTATAGATGATGAATCTCTTAGGTTGTTGTATATTTTGTGTATACGCATGTGGTGCATGTAATTGTCACAATCAGTTTACGTTTGTGTAAAATGTGTCCTTTACATGTATCTATTCAAAGTATCAGACTTTTCCGTCAAAACTACAAACGAAAAAATATGTTATATGAAATACGTTACTGTATAATTATAGGTTTGTGTTATTACATTAGAGTGCAGTCGTTCATCGGGATTACTTGGATGTACTCTTAAAGTTCAAATGGTAAAATTAATATACTCTGTTCTGATAGCACAAGAACATAAGTAATAAAATTATATTATTATGATAAAGTGTACAGATTTAATACGGTAGAGTCGTAGTTTGAATTGGAAAACAAGCGAGAATAATTATTTTAAAAGGGTAACTTGGAACGTTGTACCAAAAATGTTTTAGTTCCATTTTTACTGGAAATTGGTACAAAAATACCAAATATCAAATATATAATCTTATTTGTGCATTTAAGTAAAGGATTTGATTCTATTTTTAATTATTATTTAGTCTTTGTAGAATATGTATTTCAGAATTTTTTAACGAGGAATACAATATATTATTATTACCTGTTTATAAACATAAACGAATATATAGTATTGGGCGAGTTGCGTAGACTCGTCTATCGTACCTGGACTATAAAAAATATCTCTCTTCCTCTCTTGTTTTGGATGAATTTTTTCAGTTCACTATATAGTTTAAATGAATATCCTATATTCAGTATCGCAAAGAATTTTAGGTTTTTTTTCCGTAAGGAAAATGAGTTTTATTAGTGCTTAGCGTTATATTAACTGAAAAACTAATTTGCTGCATTCGATCTGAGAAACGATTCAGTACTAATGAGGACTACAAAATGAAGGATTATTATGGGTTCGGAAATACACTACTTAATTATTATAATTTGTAGTTGTGTACAGAGTTTGAGACTTGAACAACAACGTACATTTAGTTTAAGTCCCAGCAATACGTATAAATATGAGTCTATATGATTTATTTCCATTTTTGTTACGTTGTATTCTATTTTACGTATATTTCAGTATGCAATAAGCTTTGACGCAATTCTTATGTGGAATTTTATATTCTACTGATGTTATATTTTTATTTCCTTAATTAACTACTGATCTTTGTACCTTTCACAGACTGTTATTATGTTTTTTCTATGCATTCATGATTATTGTGGATTTACTAATTTTAATTTAGTATACAAACTCTTATTTGTCTTGTACATTAATTTTTTCGCCACATACAAAGGATTATACATGGACAAAATTTATCGTGAAACAGGTATACAACTTTTAGCCGATTTTAAATGTCCTTAGAAAAATTAGGAAAATAGTTATATATATATATATATATATATATATCATGTTTAAAAAAGAGCCCTATATACATATACATATATTTAAAAATCGATAGATCGCTAAAGCTATATATAATAATGTGTACTTAAACTAAACCTCTTCTTACATTATGAGTGTTGTAATAAAATGTAAATATTACGGCTTTTTACCTTGTCACCATGGATTGTATTGATATTCGCTGTATTTCACTCAATCAGCAGCGCTGGTCAGTATCAATTAGTTTTTAAAACAGTGTATTCTTCTTATGATTGTAAACCTCTCCAGATTTTAATTTACACAATTTTCTTCGCAACTATACATATATAATATCTATGATTATAGCGATAAAGTGTTTCGTATAACAATTAATAATAATATTTTATATGAACGGAAATTCTAATTGAAATATTGAAACGTATTTTTATTTTGTCTGCGTACGCAGTTTCATGGAAATCCAAATAAATATTGTAAGTTATGTATTTGTAAAACAAGGAATGTCATTAGTTCATTCGACCGTACTCTTGTATAAAATAATACACAAAAAGGAAATTTCAAATGTAAAATGAAAAAGTTCACCAAATGTATAATAATATATGTCTTGTTGCAATTGCTTAAACAGTTATATATTGGAAACATGGATATTTCGAGTGGTACATATAAAGTATATGTCCTCATGTAATAGGTTAATATTCGTATAAGTAAGTACAATTTTCTTTGTAATTACTGAGCTAAATTATATATATTAACAATATATATATAAAGTATTCATTTGTGCATATTGTAATATGAAATGCACTTGTTCTTATATGAATTGTGGACGATGGGGTTATATTTATCTTGAGGACAATTGAAAATACTAAATATTATTGAAATAATACGTACATTTTAGTTATAAAAAACTAATATATATGTATGTTTGTTAAAAATCGAGAGAGAGTTAAACCAGAGAATATATCGACTGAATTTCTTAAATTCCCGTGTGTAATTTTTTTTTCGTTAAACTTATTTTAGCTAGTGATACACATAATGTCATAAACTACGTACAGTCTATAAATTATATTCACTCCTTGACTTCCTTTGAAGATTATCCAGCTTTATTTCCTAAGGAGTTTGAGCTTTTTGTGTTGTTGTATTCTATAAGTGTGTAAAGATTGTTGTTTTTTTTTATAACTTTAAGATTGATTACTTGTGCACATTGTGAAATTTATTTTTTGTTTGTTTTTTTATGATTGGCTTGTTGCTTAGATATTTTTAGTGGTCTAAGTTTACATAAGTTTTATTTACCGATGTATTTTGTATATAAGCACGCATTTGTTTTAGTATTGTACCTATATGTAGCATCAGTGTCATTGTCCGTAATTTATGTGTTTCCCTGTTACTGATTAGATAATCCATCGACATCTAATCATAGTTTATTACATATTTCTTGGCATTTGTGAGCAACATATTTTTGACCTTCGGTGTTGCGGTTTTATTATAAATTATAACTGTATGAACCTGTGTATTCAATTCAACCTTGTACCCATTGGTTCACAAAGTTTAATAGTATTTTTGAATGAAGTATTGTATATGTAAAACCACATTCATGCTTTCATCGTACGGCTAAACGTTTTTTGTTTCTACCTTTTCCTGACAAACGCTTAAAATACTATAGGTATACGATTTTCACTTCTAAGAAAACTAGGAGTTGTGTGACAAGGAAAATGGACATTTTCGTAGTGTTTTCTTTGGTGGAGTTGAATGGTTTTGCTTTTGTGTGTATACTGTACAGTTTAAATAGCAAATATGAGACTGCGGATATGTTGTACATGTGTGTGTATAAATATGTATGATGAGCACGGATTTCTGTTATTATTTATTTATTGTAACGGTTACTATTAGAAAACTGATGTGTGTTTGATTGATTTCCCTGAATGATGTACATGATGACTGACCTTTGCTTTTTTTATTTCTGATGATTTTGCACTGTAGTTCTGCACCTGATCTCTGGAGCACAGATAAGCACTCAAGCACGAGCACAAAGCCTGTTCATAGTTTAGAGAATTCTGCTTTAAAAAGTTGTGGTGCACAATCTCCTCAGATTTGCATATCCTTACCTTTACCTCAAAGCCCTCCACCACCCTCGCCAACTTTAATGAATCCCAATTCAAATAAGTCACAAAAGAGGTATATTTTGAATGGTTGGAGAACATCCCTACGAAAATCTCGGACGACAAATGGTCGCTATGCTACAACCATTGGGACAACGACTCCTACAACTGCTCCAGCGGATCCTCAGCTTTCAGTTGGTGATTTGAATTCATTGCGAAGATGGTCGGAATGTAGCAGCCCTACAAGCACACCTCGAAAATTGGTACAAACCCAGACTTTCGGTGAAATCGGAAAACATGATAGTAAACTCGCTCTTGCCCTCTCTCTTATACTAATCAAATCCTGGAAATTTCGGAGACTTTACGTGATAATTTTTTATTCTTCATTTAATGGAGAATGCTCTGGTTATAACAATCATTTCTATCCTATACAGAGCATGTTACTTTTCCCCCTTCCTCATTCATTGGCGTAATTTTAGTCCACTTTTATAGTGCACATGCATACAAACAGATATTTCAAGGATAAAATCAAGCACAAAATTTCCTTAACTGCTTTTCTGAGCTGGGTTATAATATAATTAGTATATTGGAGTCCTGACATTGTATCTTCCTCCTCTTAATTATGGGCTTATTTTTATTATTCTTTTTGTGGTAAAATTTCTTTCATTATTGGTGGATGGTTTTAGCAATATGGGGTTAATCAATGAATATATGCTGTCGACTCGGGCTGCCATTGACTTTGCTGGACCTTAACCTGGTAAAGTGTCTCTTTAAATGTATGTGTGCTTATTGCCTATACTAACCCTCTGACTAATCCTATACTAAAATTGAAAATGGACTTACCTATACTCACATCTCACGTTTTGCGTTTAACACTGATTGAATTTGATTTTTTTATGTGTGTGGGTAATTCTAAGATATGTATTGTATTCCTGGATATTCTAACATAGTTATTTTAACTGTAGTCTTAATTATTAATAATATTAATGTGTGCACATAACTATAATGCTCGTAAACGGTAATGTTGATTGACATGCACAAATCAATGCATGAACTTTTGTAAGTATAGTGTATAATTTTGTACTCTGTATGAAGATGAATTAACGGAACCGGTTCTTTTCTATAATAGGATGAACTCAAAATCAACACCAACAATTCCAACAGGAACAACAACACAACAACGACAAAAATACCTATTCCACCAGCGTCCACAGTGAATGTCATCAATGATTTTCAAGCTATTAAATCTGAAGAAGCGACTGTGTTCAAAGGGGAGTCTGTACAAATTCTTGGAGTAGATCAAAATTTCGGATTCTACTTTGTGCGAAAGTTTAATTTCCCGAATTGTGAAGGTTGGGTGCCCGCAATTGTACTTCAACATCCAACAATCGGTCATAGTTCATCCGAGAAAAAGCCTTGGAGTTTTCGATTTAGAATGAAACCAAGTTTTAATCGCCGGGAGAAGGATTTGAGTAATAAAAATAACTTATTGTGCGGTTCTACAGAAGATGTGATTGACTTGATTGATGATGAGTTCATACCGGTATTTTGTGTTGAATTGCAAAGTGTTAGATTTCAAAGTGGAGAAAAATGCGTACTCCAGTGTCAAGTCCGTATCAATCGAAATGAACCAGTAGTTGTTACGTGGAAAGATTCCTTTGGACATGCTATCCGTAATAGTAATCGGCATGACGTGACATTTAATGAAGATGGTGTGGCGACATTGGTGATACATGAATGTCGAGTGAGTGATTCGGGACGACTAACATGTATTGCAATTAATGATGCAGGGAGTAATTCAACTAGTTGTGTCCTGAGCGTGAGTGCAGTTGCTCCTTCGAAACCCTCTAAACCTAATATTATCGGTGTTGATTCTGACTCGGTTGAGCTTCACTGGGAAGGGACTGAGGCTGGAATGGAACCAAGATCAAATATTATCAAGTTTTTCACAATACAACATTGCATTTCAGAGTGTAATATTTGGACGAGTTGTGTAGTGGTAGCTGATTGTCAGTGCAAAGTGCAACATTTGACACCTGGACAAATGTATTCTTTTCGAATAATTGCTCATGGGGAGGGAAGTACCAAGAGTGAACCTAGTCTGCCTTCCGAATTAATTATCATACCTCCAAATTCTCCACAAACACCGAAAACCCCAACTCATGATTCCTTCATACTGAGCAGTAGTAGTAATAGTAGTAATAATAGCTTGACAACGTCTCTCGTAGAGTCCAACAAGGATATTGATTTCAACAAGAAATATCTCGAGCTGGAGGATATTGATCGTGGACGTTGGTCGTAAGTGGAGTTTTATTTAGTTTTTAATAAAATACTGAAAATTATCTTACTTGAGTAGAAGCATATATGTACTTGTTTTTACCCATTTTGGTGCAACATGGATGTGGTACTAAAAAATATTCATATTCAATTCTCCTTTTCTTTTCAGTGTTGTAAGAAAATGTCAAGAAATCTCAACAGGAAAAAATTTAGCAGTCAAGTTCGTTCACCGGAAGCGTTGGAAGAAGCAACTGATTATGAAGGAATTTCAAATCCTGTCAGCTATATCTCATCCGAACATTGTCAGAGCTCATGCATTTTGCGAAACAACCTTGTACTCATCAATAGTTATGGAGTACGTGAAGGGAACGTCATTGTTTGCTTACTTGTGTGAACAAGATTTCTACATGGAATATACAGTTGCTTCTTTAATGTTGCAACTTTTCCAGGGTCTGGAGCATATTCATAGTTTGGAAATTGCTCATTTAGATATTGAGGTAAATAATTTATTTCTTGAATAATCAACCATATTTTTGAAAGGAATTTTCGCATCTGTACAAATAAAACATGTAATAATAATATGTATGTAACATAATCATATTTCTTTATTCCAGCCAAGTAACATTTTGATTGACAAAAGTATTTTACCAGCAACTCTGAAGCTGGTTGATTTTGGAGATTCTTGCCACGGTAAAATAATATTTCTAGTACCTAAGTAATACAAGATGTGTGCATTGTACATTCTATACTTACTAAGTAATACTTAGTAATACATCTTATTTGCTCTTTGAGTCGAATAAGATTAATTCCAGTAAATAATATGGGCGTT
This sequence comes from Gisinianus flammeolus, assembly GCA_034699125.1. Lineage (NCBI taxonomy): Eukaryota > Metazoa > Arthropoda > Collembola > Symphypleona > Katiannidae > Gisinianus > Gisinianus flammeolus. The sequence goes on from JAIUND010003630.1 coordinate 13,097, forward strand.
ATATTGCATGATTTGATACAGTGGCTGAAGGTTCACCAGATTGTCTTGCACAGTCTCTCCCATCATTTGAATTTGCTTCCCCAGAAGTTCTTTTGAGAAGAAAATGTTCAGTTTTGTCGGACATCTGGAGCGTTGGAGTTCTCATTTATTTACTTCTAAGGTAAATAAAAACATGTGTGTACATATGTATACACTTACACGACGCGATGATTTTCTAATATTTTACACATTTCTTTTGTTACAGTGGCAATTTTCCATTTCTACACGAGAACATGGAAAAAATGAGTGCAAACATAATAAATTGTCACTATCGATTTGGACTGGAGCCCTTCAAAGGTGTATCATATGAAGCCAAGGAAATAATCCGTCAAATGGTTATTGCTAATCCAACTGAAAGATTACCTGCTTCTCAGTGTATCCAATCTCCATGGATTCGCAACGTTAGTAAAAACATACGTGTATTATCTAAGTCCACTTTCGTATTTCTATTTAAGTATATGTATATCTAAAACTTTGTTTTTTTTTATTATTATGACTATCAGTTGTAATTATAATCCACATGTATTTTTTTTTATATTCAATAATTAGGCCCGAAAATTTACAAATCCGATACCCCGTTCCCGTTTGCAACCGTATTTAAACAGCAAAACAATTGAGAATGGACTCCGGCGCTTTTCCGTTACACGTTGATTTACAAGAGAAAGAACATTAGAAGGACGTTGCTTCTACAATGTTGAATTTTTCCCCATGTAACTAATAACGTCCCTGAAGTTTTATTTTTTGGAAAGTCTTTCATATTTCTAATACTGGACTTTAATTTTCTTAACGTTTAAATGTGTACCTATAACGAGTTTGGTTATTAATAAATATTTTGTACAAGTTATCGTAATGTGTAGACATAATAGTAAACGTTTAGAACTTGCGACATGGATGAGGAGAAACAAAAGTATAAAACTGTGATACGAAGTGGTAGTAAGTGGATTTTTATATTACAAAAATCAGTTAGTTATGATTTACCAGTATTCTTCGTATATGTTGTTATTTAATCATGCATTTATTAATCAAAATGTATTTTTTGAGACACGATATGTACTAATTTTTCGGATTTCGAACGGATTAGTATTGAATTTAGCTAGGAAAGTATCATTACGTTGTGCAAAGGATTTTTGTTTTATAGAAATGTATACTGTTACCTATACTCGTTGTAAATTCTTAATTGATAATGTTCAATCTCATAGCTAATTTTAATCGCAAAAAAGTGACAGTTTTACAGTGTAAAAATGAATCTTGCCGTACTTCTACAAATAATGTTAATTCATTTCCAATAAATTACCTGCATTTCGTCAGCTTTATGTATCCTTCTCTCAGATATTTGGTTCTATTCTTGTCGCAAAGTTGATAAACACACAGTTGGTTACTTATGCAGCCTAACTTTAAACATAAAGGATATTTTAATTTAATTACAGAAGAAAAGACTTGATATTTTAGTTTGTTTAATGATAAAGCGAATCTGTGTTCGGAGTGCAAAACTTTTTGTATGTACCTTTACACAGAGGTAGTGTCGAGTAATTGTGATCATTGAAAATACAAATGTTACTTGGAATGTGAACTATCATTATATTTATAATTATATTTACTTAATTTCAAGTTTTTAGTGTAAATGTGAACCTCTGTAATATAGCGTCTGAAAGATTTAATAATTTTGTATGTTCTTACACAACGATATTAAAACATAATACCTACAGGATAATCAATGTTCAAATTTGTTGATAAATTTAAATTACTTACTTTAAGAAATGTTATATTATAAATAAATTTTGATTAATTTGTGTTCGTCTTTTTATCATACTATGAAATAAAAGAATCAATCAATCAATTCAAAGAAACCAAATGCCATTTCATTTCTTGTTAACAAAGTTTTCGTTCATTATTTTTA
>JAIUND010003631.1:0-15031 GCA_034699125.1 Gisinianus flammeolus
AAATGGAATTTTTTGGCTGAATACGAAAAAAAAACACTATTTTGGGGTCGCTGGAAGCGAGGGGCTTATTTACTTGTGTCATATATATCGTATAAAAAAAAATATACCAATACATTTTTTTGCAGTCGAGTCCAAAAATAATATTGATTTGGCTGTTGATGCTTGCTGTGCTATTAGTTGGTCAATTGGTCATACTTTTTTGGGCTGTGAATGGGAACTTTCTGGGTCAACTCCCACTCCTCCTCCTCGACATCTACTGTTTTTGGGTGGGTTGGGCATTGAGAGAGCATTTATGTTACATGCGAGATACTCGAGAGGAGATCCCCATGATGGCCATCATTCGTCACAGTCCCTGCTCGGCTCTCCATCATCATATGCACATTCGAGTGGATCGAGCGGATGGGGAAATCCCAATTTCCGAGAAGGATTCTTCAGATGAGAAATTCGGGTATCGAGTCTTTGCCACGTCCTCGTGTGGTTATGCCACGGTGCCGGCCACAGTCCTCGAGAATACGGCTTGTATCAGCTCCAGCTACTATAGACAAAGCTACTACCCCATTTCCATTGCAACTCCTCATAATAATCATAATAATGGAGGAGAAGGCGAGAGAGTGAGTATTCTCCCCATCATCCGACGTATCAGCTCTCTCCACTCCCTTCCAAATACTACTCCAACTCCAAGAACAAGAACAAAAAACTAAAACTAAAACTAAAACAAAAATCCATCATATACATCTGACATCTGATCTGTTCGACCGCTACAAGAAAATCAATTCTCAATAAAAAAACAAATCACCGATTTTCTTTTTTAAAGTTATGGCATTTATAATGTAGCTTTAAATTAAAGTGAATTATGAATTAGCACCGTTCATTTTGTTCTATAGATATTTTAGCTTTGATTGCGTATAGCAAGTGTCATCTCTTGGTCGAGAGCACAAAAAAGGATTCCCGCAAGGAATTCAAAAATTGAAATTCTGAAATTTTAAAAAAAATTTCAGAATCACGTTCCTTAAAATAAATACATAAATTGCTCACATATTTAATTAATTAAAGATTAAAGTCCTTGCTCATTTTACCCGAATGAGTAAAATCTGGAAACATTTGTCTACAACCCAACGCATTTCAGAACTATACTGTGGTGTACATAGTACATAATTGAAAGACTGTTTGAATCCACACAGTTTAAATTAAGGAGATTTACAGGCAAATATATATTATATATAAATATTTGTACAATTATGGACTCGGTTCGTCAATCCGGTGATGGACAAGAAACCGGAAATGTGGAAGCTGCTGCGGCTGCTGTTGGGGGAGAAGTTGACATGATTAGGACTCTCATTTCAATGGTGGGGTTTCATTATCATTAAGTATTTTTTTTGAGAGAGAATTAAATATACATGTGATAGGTATACATTTTAATATAAAATGATTTTATGTACAGATGTAAATGGGAAATGTTAAATATATATAGTATTTATTTTTTTGTATGTGTATATAGGGAATAAGCGAAAGCGATGCAAGACTTGCTGTTCGTCAAACGGGTGGTGAATCAGTGGAGTCAGCTATTAACTATGTGTTTGAAAATGCGGATAAAGAAGATCAATTTGAGGCTGCTGAGTCGCTATATGAAGATTATAAGATGGTATTTATTGTTAACGCTTCTTTACCCATGTCCCCGGGGAAAGTCGCTGCACAAGTAAGAAAATGACCATCTTTCTGTTCTTATTATGAAACTGATGACAATTGGAGTTTCTTCTTATTGTATAGGTAATATATACTTATTTGATTTGATTTTATGTTTGTGTGTGTTTGTGTGTAGGTGGGTCACGGCGCAGTAGATTTGTATAGAGAATTAATTTCTAAGCAAGAGCATTTTGGTGGACCGATACTACAATGGAATGAAAACGGGTAAAGAAATAAATAACGATAATGTGCTATGTCGTTAATGTTATGCATATATTTAAATAGTACTAAATAGCAAGCATGTATTCCAATGGCTATCAATTACCGGTATTCTTTCCTTACTATTGATTTCAGTTCGAAAAAGATTGTTTTACAAGCTGAGAATGCTGAGGAGCTTCAGTCTCTGGCAAAGAAAGCTGAAGGGGCTGGATTGCCTTACTCCATGATACAAGACGCTGGGAGGACTCAAATACCTTCAGGATCTCAAACTGTACTCGCCGTGTTCGGGATGAATAGCCATGTGGATCAAGTCACGGGTCATCTAAAACTGCTATAGTGTGGTTATATTTATTAATTTATTATAAGCACAATTTTATTTGAAAATTAATAATGGTTTGAATTCAGATTCCTTAATTCTGACTTGCTATATATACAGGTATACATATTTAGTTTTGAGTTTGAAACGTGCTGTGAATTATCAATTTTCGTAAATATATAAAAAATATTTGATCGCTCTCAAACAACAGGTTTCACATCTCAAACTCTCAATAATTTTTCTTTCCGGGGAACAAACGAGTGACAATGCTTGTGACCCCATCTAAAATCTAAAATGACCTGCTTCATATGACGGTATAAATTATTTTGATCTAGAAACAGCAGAGGCCATTTCCAATGCTAACTGAGCCCTGACTTTCCTTTCATTGTAATTTATGACCTTAAAATATTTAATAATTTTAATATTATATACCGATGATTTGCTTGTGTGTGTACTGTTCTTTTTATATTTACATAAATATATACTCATGATTAATATTAATTAACTAAATAAACTGTACACTATGCTTAAAGAAATGTTATAATTATTATTTGTATTGTTTAATTAAATGAAACGTTTACAAATGATGTGTATCCATGTAAATGACGACATACCGATACTTTGCCATGTCATTCAGCATATGCAGACGGTAACACCACGAGCATATACTCGTAAATAGTACATTTGCAGAAAGAAAGTCAATAAACTCAACAATCAACATTTTTCATAGGAAATTTTTAAATGATGAGCTTAATATTATGGTAGAAATGCTTGAATGCAATATGAGGAGTCATTGAAAGAATTGCAAAAATTCAGCAGTGATTTTTAGAGTTTTCGCATCATCATCATCATGTTTTTTTATGGTAAATTGTACAATTTTTGTTTACTCTTTCAGTCACACAAGAGTAAATTTTATAAATAAGATATTTTTCAACAAGTAAGGTATGTGAATGAATCGTTAAGTGTGTATTACTTAATTAGTATAAGTATGTCGTGGGCTAATGCCAATTCCGAAATCTGACGAAACATCCAAAGAGAGAAATATGACGAATTCACGAGATATTTTTTATGTAGTATGAGGAAACAACATGGCTAATTGACAGTTTCATATTAACAGAATATTTTAAATAAGTATCTGGTCTGTTTTTCTTTGAAGGTTTTACAGTACTTATCGTAAATTCATTAGGTATATTGCACGTTACAGAAAGTCTAAGTTTGTTTAAAAAAAAATCAAATGGAAAATTGTTATTGAAATTGCGGACTTACATATATTTTAACTGGTTTTTGTGGACAGGTATTATTATTAGTGGTTATCATCCTTACAATATCATTATAGTATATATACTGCATTAAAAGGGTACAGTTTCGTTTGGTATGATGCTGGGATTACTAAACTAATCTATTTTTTCTTCATACTACTTTTACTGCAAGAAATATCATCATTCTCGTCAATTATTATTATTAAATGTACTATATGTATTTGAATCTGCATATATATTTCTTTTATAGAATCATTTCATTTATTCACGTATCTGCTATTTCAATGGATAAATATATATATAGGACCTGAACGTTGAACGGGTGGGTAACAAGGAAGTTTGCTGAGCATATGTGTGAAAGTCAAAATTAAAAATGAACTATTTTCCTATAATATTAAATAACTACTATTATTAACTACTCTCGTACGTATATTTCCTTATTTTATTATGTTTTTTTTAAATATAAAATCAATCCGTGTATGGAAAATCTGTCATACTATCATACTTTCAGTATGAGCAGAAAATTTTGGTTTGTACAGAGCAAATGGGGAGCAGATTTTCTGCTCCCATTTGACTCTGTAGCTCCCAGTATGAGCAGATTTTTTGTCCAGGGCAGATTTTCCATACACGATAAAATCTATATTGAACATTAAGTAGACAGTAGAAATTTAAAAATTTTGATTTTGATTCTTTAATCATAATAACAAAATAATAAGTATCTTTGAAAAAGAAACACGGAATAATTTAAGTAAGTACAAGATTTGTTTCATATGAAATATGTATTGTGTAAGTTTACGCAATAATGTGTATTTAGTCTATGTATTAGATAATATAAAGTAATAAGTCTGCAAGTACAAATTGCACCGTTTCTTTCTTTTCTTTCCCTTTCTTTCCTGACCTTTGAAAAACTCGAGTGATTCATCATTATATTCTATCCACTATTATCATCGTCATTTATCCTTAAATATTTAAGTTTGAGAACTTGATTTGTTTTTTTTTCTTCTGGAAAACGAGTCTCGTATATAATTATATATATATATATATAAAATTGCCAAGTTTTTCTCTCTTTTTTTGTGAAGATTTTCAAATTATTATGTACATAATCATCGTAATCGTATTTGGATAATCATTGTTCATTGTCAGTATTTCCACTATATATATATATATGTATTTTAAATACAGTATTTATATATAACCTACGAATATATGAGCTGTACAGAGCTGTAGCTTATTTATATACTGCATTATTTACAGAAAAATCCATTCCATAATTAATATAATATTTCTTACATATTAAATACATAGAAAAAAATTGTAAATTATAATATTTCATATGAATATGTATGTACTTGTGTAGCATATATATTATTACAATATTATAAATTACATATATATATATACTTTTTTCATTTGTATAATCGATTCAGTTCACATAAAAACTATATTTTGCAACAAAATATCAATTCTCCCTATACATTTTCGAACGAATAAACTACACTATAAATTATGGATAATAATAAAACTTAACAACATATAAGGTCAAAGGAAAAATGGCGAACAATAACTTTTTTATGCATAATAATACATATACATATTATAACAGAGACCTTAAAATCAAAATTAAAAAGTACATGAGATGTGATACATGTATATACATTACGTAAATAATTAACATTTGTATATTTTGTTTTTTTGCTTTGATCTGGCATGTACATTGTTTTCTTTTTAAGTATGTGTGTATATTTTGGCAAATATGATATTTTATTTATTTTATATATATATAAGTACGTGTATAAAAAATAATCATCAGTAAAAATCCTAACGTAACGAAGAAATCAGAAAGCAAGTCATATTATTATGCATCACCTAACTAATAAAAACTGAATGTCATCTTCGGGATAATAATAGTATAAATATGAAATAATACACAATAAGTCTAAAAAGTAATGTGTACATTTAAATTACCTAGCATATAGCTGTATACGATATGAAATGAATCAATTATAAAATAATCTCTCTGGATTTTTAGTGTACATGTGCACACATTCTCATGTAAATATAAATCATCATGTAGTTTCATTATTGTAATCTACAATGAAATACTACATAACTTATAAGTACTTTTTAGTAAACTACAAACATAAATCATCTTATACTTCACTTATAAAATCAACTAAAAATAAACCAAAATTAGCTATATGTATAGTTCGTGGTGTACTTAAAATAATTGATAATCTTGCAATACTTTTCGGAGCTCCTCTGGAAAAAGAAAAAAGAAAACTCTAACAAAAAAACAAGCTTCTTTTTCTTTCGTGTCCCGCATAATAAAATGTCTTGTTTTGCTGGCTACTGTGGACTTTGAATATTAAATGTATACTTGAAATATTAGATTTATATATATATAGTTACGCGTAAAAAATATAGTTTACCTATAATCCTTATTACATTATGTATCGTACAATAATAGCGTACGTAGTATTATGTATGAATACATAATAATATTGAAATATTGTAATAAAAAAATCATCACCATCTCTCTGAAACAACCCACATTTTATGATTAAACGATATAGGTATATTCAGTACAGCTAGTCAAATCTTTTAAACCTAAGTACTTTAGCTAAATATAATATGTTTCTTATGTTGTATACTAGTATTATACGTAGCAAATAATATAATAAATTGAAATATCCTCGTGAGCAAGTTGACCCAACTTAATTCGCATTAGATTCCTTGTCAACTAGAAGTAAATAGGTCATCGTCATATCGTCAGCAACTATGTAACTGGATTTCGAGTCATCCCTTTTTCTTGTCACCAGTCAAGTCTCAAATTTTTACGAAAATTCAAGATAAGAGACAAGAGAGTCTTTTTCGCTGTTCCTGTCATTAATCGTTGAGTTCCTCATTGTTTCCGTTGCGGAATTTCCAATCTGACAGAATTTAATAGCCAAGCTTAAAATTTACCCTGATAGAATAAAGTTTACAGAGGAAATTTAAAACAGCTTCCGAATAAAAACTAAAAACATTCATTTAAAAAATGCATATATATACTCAAATAACGGTTTGTATACTGGATTAGTTGCGTGCCGAGTGGAAGCTTGGAAATGGCTAACCATACGCTATCAAAATGTCTACGACAAATATATTATTACTTTGAGGATTGAAATTGAATGGAAGTGTATTAAGTATTGAGGTTTGTGATGGTGGTGTTATTGTTGTTGTGAATCTAATATATATGGATATAATTTATATCTCAAGTTAACTATTCATAATATCATTACAAATTTTAAATGTATACTTTCACTGTATAATTTAATAATTTATAATAAACGTTGGTGGATTTTCACTTTTCCACAGTTTTCTTAGTAAAATTTTGTATTGCAGTCAGAACAGTTGTTGTTCATTTGGTTTTTGTAATAATAATTGGTTACAGATATTTACAGCTATAGTAATTATAATTAATAGACCGACGAGGAGACAATTGATCAACACTTGCGCCTTTTCCGTGTGTATTCGAGTTGTCACTTTTTGAATTCGTGCTAACAAGTCCATTTGGATGAACTATTAACTGTCGTAGCTGCACAACTGTTTCACTTGTTTTTTTTGTTGAATATTTTGTAAAACCGTGTACGGGATAAGTGAAGAAGACGTTTGATGATTAAGAGATGTGAACGAGGAACACTCACGACCGAATTGACGAGTTATCTTTTTTGAATATTATTAATATTACTGTTATTATTATTATTGAATATTGACGAGAGCAGGAAACGAGAAGAAAAGAAACAACTTGTCAACACAAACTCTCTTAGCCTGACAATCTTGAAGGACTCAATACGACAAAATTGATACCATCACTGATCACACAATCACTACAACAGTCAAAAATGTTTTTTTTCTCCCAATTTCGTTCAAGTCTATAGATTAAGTTCGATCGATTCTTTTAATATATAATATATATATATATATTTTCAATATGTAAATATACATTTTAAATGTATAAAGTATATAAACAGATAGCAAAAGCCATGAGATGGGATTGGACAAGTTCAAAAGGGAATCACCGAAATTTTATATAAAAAAAAGTCGTAGAGCACAAAAAAAAACTTGTTATACGTAAGAAATATTCCATCTTCTGTGAGTTCCATTCTTGCTTTTTCTTTTTCTTCATCTTAATATATTATTTGATTGAGTTGGGTACAAGTGTACAAAGTGTCGTGTTTTACATGTTGATTATGATGATTTAAAAATTACGAACTGTAGTCTATACATATTATAGTGATAATATATATATTTATATTATTATTATTATTAGATGCTAGACCCAAGAGTCACCCGCAGGTTGTTGTGATAAATTGTCCACGGAAACAGAATTGGAATTGTCAATGGGCCAATGTGAACCGATCCCGTGCGACTCACTTCGTCCATCTTGCCCATCATGACTTCCACTATAACCTCCATAAACCCTCGAGTTTCCTTCAAAGTGACGATTTTTCTTCTTTTCTCGATTCACTTGGGCGTATAAGGGCTCACCTGGCTTCTAGAATCCAAAAAAAATGATTCAATTATATTTATTCATCAAGCTCTACATGACTACATGTATATATAATTATATTTTAAATACGACACATTGGGAATTAGAATCGATAATAATTGTTTTGTACAACAATAATATAAAATGGGAACTAGTACTCAAATGAATTACCATCTAGCCTAGAATTGAACTAACACAGTGATTCGTAAATTAGAATACAAGATACGGAAAATTTAAAATACATTTTCTCATCATACACAACATATATTCACAAATCCCTGTTTTTTTCAGGTTTAAATATCAAACCACCAAACGCTTCACTCAATTCCATTCCAAAAACGATTTTCTCATTAGTTATTAATACTTCAGAATATACACACACATTCAAAACTCAATAATAAACACATATTGCTATATTTCATGTCAAACGGTTAGTCGAAGTTTTTATAGATTGCTGTACTCTCAAAACCATTAATAGCAAATATACAAAACGATATTTTTTTAGATACTGTATATAGAAGATTGTAATGATGTTTAAAAAATATTTGCATTGAATCTTCTATCTTCTATATATATACTAAACACAAACTTTATAAAATAAAATTTCATGCTTTTCACAACATTCATGCGAGAAAAACTCATTCCACTCAAGTTTGAAGATTATGTTCATGACACATTCATTTGTATGAGTTAGTTGGCTTGCATTCGATTGACTAACTTGCGTCCATAAAATATTATACACACAGGCAGAGTAATTAGCGCAATGAACATCAAAAGGGTGTTACATCGTGAGTTAGGAAAGTTAAAAATCATTATATAGATGAGCGAACAGACACAGATCAGATTTTTAGAAAAAAAAAAAATATGAACAAACACGAAATCACAGTATAAATGAGTGAGTGAAAAGAAGGAGACCCACCAGGTGAGATTAATCGTAAGTATTTTTTACTGTCCAGGCTAAAAAGTAGTACGCCAAAAAAGAAGTCACCAAACAAACAAAACACACATCATTTCATTTCATCTTTTTAATTATATATATGTACATTTTTCTCATGAATGCGTCGCACCTACACTTACTATTTTATACGCACATACTATACTACATACGTATTTGATTTGATGACATATTACGTTTCTATTCATTTTTTCCTTAATATTGCATTACTACTAATATTAATGCGCATTAGGTGTGATATCAAATATCAAGTGTTTAGGGATTATTTTCGCTCGACTATCTTTTTTCGTAATAATAATATCTTCATGCCACATCATGGTATATAGTCGAAAGCAGAAAGATGCTCCATATCAATGGATACATAGCCGAAAACTCTAGAAATATATGTACAACATAATATTGTATTTGTAGGTAGTATTATGTATTTATCGTTTATATCCTCCGTTTGATTCTTCTCCTTGTCAGTTTATCATACTACCACTATCATATCACGACATATTAAATCATACTATAAATAGGAGTGAATCTACTTTTCTGGAGAGATTACTTCCACTTGAGAGGTTTTCCATGCGAAAGAGAGAAGGAGACGCGTATAAGGCATACTGGAAATGAAGCATAATTCCCTATTGCCATAATTTCCATTTGGGTCTCTCTCTCTCTCTCTCTCTCTCTCTCTCTCTCTCTCTCTCTCTCTCTCTCTCTCCTTTCTCTCTTTTCCCTTTTCCTTCAAAACCAACAGCCAATCTATCAACCATCTATGCGTCTCTACTCGTGTTCTCATGGCAAGAGTTATATCCAAGCCTTTTCATTTCATGTGCAAAAATGAAACTTTTCACTTGCTCAAACATTTCCATCTCCTCGGTTTTCTCTAGTAGAAACCCAAACCAAGTTTCAGTCTCACTCGCCCTTTTTCTCTTTTCCTTTTGCTCTCAAAGTCTTAGACACATCTGACACAGACACACACTGGAACAAGAAAATTCCTCGACTCAAAGGATAGACTGCAAGAGAGAAAGCGAACATTCGTAATTCTTATCGCTGATGCTTCAAACTGGCTTGGGCATTCTGCCAAAGATTCCAGCATCATATATTATTACTATTTTACATACAGTACTTCGTACTCTGTACATATCACCAACTCTGCCCTTCTATGCTTACTTTTATTCAGCTCTCCCCATGAATTTAAACTTACTTTATTAAACCTTTCACTTCATGATATGAAATAATAATATTCTAGCACTGGTCGCTCCTATATATATATAATAATAATATGTATACACTTGTCATGTATATCTACCATTCAAAATAGATATTATACATACATTTATGAGTTTTCACATTGTACAAGTAGAAATTCTACTGTACAATAGACAAAGTCGATTTCTCGAAAAAAAACCAAAAAAAAAAAAAATCCATGAAATAGGAAGGATTGAAATAGTGGAAATCTTTGCGTTTTCCGTATTATCTTATATCTTATACAAACCAGATGAACTAGAAGCGTTTAATAAAATTATTATGATTGTATTTATACACTACCTACACGTTATAATATGTACAGGACGTTTCTCATGATGAACAGATTGCAGTGCACAAAATAAAACTTAATAATTATGTAAAATGAATTACCGGTTGGTTGGGATACATTCGGAAGGCTCCAGGGGGTGGTGCATGGGATCCTCCATGCACGGGATCCTGTGGATAAGGCATATCCGCTAGTGGAACTTCTTCTCCTTGTGGATAACTTGGGGGTGGGCTCTTTGGTACTCTATTGTTCGTTTGTTGTTGTCCGCGTTGCATCGTCTTGTCCTCGTAGCGCGTACCAGATTGACTTTGCATGGGTCTGTTAAGCGTACTATTCGCATTGACAGGGGAACTTGGCTCTGTTCCACTCCCCCCTGGACCTGGACTTCCTCTCCCTCCTTTACTTACAAAATCTTGTTCTGTCCAACCAGCCTTTTTGTATACTTCTCGCAGTTCCTGAATTATCCATTATCATTATTGAATCAAGTAAATCATTATCCGACACACACATACAATGCTAGCGAACGAATGATAATACTCGTAAATATGCGTGTATGGAAAATCTGTCATACTATCATACTTTCAGTATGAGCAGAAATTTTTGGTTTGTACAGAGCAAATGGGGAGCAGATTTTCTGCTCCCATTTGACTCTGTAGCTCCCAGTATGAGCAGATTTTTTGTCCTGGGCAGATTTTCCATACACGTAAATATGCATAATATAGATTCCAAGATTCAAATAAAAAGTGTGTACCTGATGTTGCCACATCGAATATAAAACTTGGGAAGCAAATTTAACTACACGGGGAGAGTAGCGTCGCTTTTGTTGTGTGAGTAAAACTAGTCTTTCTACACCCTCCGCTTCCATCAAAGATCTACGTCAAATTACACGTCACGAAAGTTCATTTTAGTTTGGTTCATCCATAATGTACTCGTAAAACGTTTTTACTGTTCTTATAATTTGTTAATTTTCTTACCTTGAAAACTCTGCATTTTTCTTGATGACTTCATTAAGTGTTGCTAAAACAGCTGCTATTGTATCGTCGGAAGTTCCTTGGTCATGAGGTCTACCCGATGGAAGTTTTTGAACCAAATCTCGCATTGCATATTTACCTACACAGATGACAAAAATTTTATCATAAAATAGTAATGAATCTCAGTTAAGCAATTCTTTGCTCACAACAAAAGTTGAGCTTGCATCACTCTTTATGTATATTTATATCAAATATATTTAATAATTTTAATATATAAAACTAATTTACCTATGAGTTCTTTATTTCGTTGATCCAGAGCCAAGTTTCTCAAGGCAGTGGCCACAGCACACACTACCCGATCAACTTCCATTCTGAGAAGCTCGACAAGAACCGGAAGTCCTTTTTCTTTGCGTACAGCCGCTCGAATTTCAATACTGGGCTGCCAATAACAAGCTGCTAGATTTTGAATGGCTCCTGCGGCGGCTTCTAATGTTTCTGGATTTGAACAATTTGAAAGGAGAGCTAGATAGGATTGAACCACCTGCAAACAAAAAAATTGGGTTTTAGTAAAATCATTTTATAACTATGATTATTATAATTACTTAAAATTAAAACTGTACGCTGTTGTGTTATTGTGTACCTCAGGTTGCCATAATAGTTCCATGCCTCGTATAGGATCATTTTTATTTTGACTGGAGCTCCTAGTTGGACCAGTTCCACTACTATTAAGGGGATGACCATCGCCTTTGGGCGAAGAGGCAGCTAGTGCTGCTTCTTTTTTCTTTTTATTAGCTCCAAAACAACCTAGATTTTCTCCTTTGCCTTGAGTGGTAGCTGCTGCCCGACTCTGAGCCGGCGGTGGATGTTTGTCGTAATTCGGATCTTCCACTTCTTGACATCGGTAGCTCATATTTCTCAGGATACATACACAATTCTCAACACTCTTATCGTCTATGTCAGCTCGGGACAAAGCACAACGGACTACATGAAGCAAAGCTTCCACTACCCCTTCGCATTCTCTCAGCTTCTTTCGGGCATACTCCCCGGCCGAACTTACATTCCTGATTAAATAAAAATAAAAAACAGAAAAACATGTTTAGATATGTTAGAATTAGAAATAAATAATATTGTATTTACATCAAAAAAATAAAAAATTGAATTCATTCTGCAACTTCAGTAATTAATTACCTAAGAACACCGGATGCATTCTTAAAAACTGTGGACCAACAAGCGTCCGGAACGTGACTCGTACTTGTTCCACTCATATTATTTCGATCCCAACCACTATGAGGAATTATTACGGCATTAACTAAAGGAATTACTCCATCATCAATGATCGCTTTTTCTGAAAAAAAAAAAAAAAAGTAGAATGTAGAATTGAATGATTAATTAAAATTAATTAAAATAAAAACAACTTATTACATATACTTATAACTTTCTACTTACTACCGAAACTTGTTTCACATGAATAAATAATAAATCATTTACCAATAATTTAAGATGATTATTTTTTTAGATTTAAAATACTACGTAATATTAGTACTTACTCAGCTCTTCACATGACGACAAGTTCCACATGACTCCCGTGACGAGCTCCTTCACTTCATTGTCCGGCGTTCGCTTCAAAAGTCTCACTAGAGCCGGAATCCCACCAGCACTTTTGATTGCTTTCTTATTCTCGTCATTCTGTCGTCCGTATGATAAATTTCTACATAGCATAGAAACAGAAAGAATAATATTATTTCAAATCTACAAATGCACATGCTACTTGCTATGCTACTATTTATGAAATTCAAAACAGAGAAAGAGAACCGACAAGAAATATTCAACACTGCACAATATCATTTTACGACATACCTTAATGCACCACAAGCATTACGATGAACTTCGGGTTGATCATGACTGAGAAGAGCAACTAGGGGCGGAATGCCGCCGAGTGCTCTTGTTTTGGCTTTCACTGGATCATCCATATAACACAAGTGCTGGAGGTATGCAGCTGCATTCGCTTTGACGACCGCATTCGGATTTCCCAGGAATTGAATTACTTCATGTAAATCCGGATCTCGCCACCTCACCCCTACATGATTACATATAAATACAATACAAAATGATAATTTAGAACTATACCAAGGAATTCCTCAAATTCGAAATTCAAAAGGAATTCTCATTTAATTTCATAGCCACAGATAAAATAGAGGAAATACCATCCCAATAATAAAATATTTTGAAATGAAAGTAAAATACTAATTCTCAGAGTTCAAAGGAAGTAAAGTCAGAGTAACAATAATAATAATACGGACAGAGTTTCACAAACTGAAATTACATTTCAGATCAAAAAGACAAAAAGAAATAAAACAATACTGCATAAATAATCATGAGATACAAAAGTGAAGGCTCATAAATTGCAAGCAAATGAAAATAAATATGGGACAAGTTGTGACAAACTTTCCAATTTACATGCAGAACATTTTCTACTTTCTTCAGACATACAAATAGATAGTGCAAAATTGAAACTTAGTACGGTAGTAGAATTGAAAGAGGAGGAGAGATAATAGTTATTTTGTAATAGATGATGTGGGTCGGAACCTGAATTGTTCACAAGATTGTCAGTGGAATCTTCTTCGATACTCCCAGCACTAACGCCCGGATGGTGGAGATGGAGATGATGAAGGTGACCAGAAGGGGACTGAATCCTTGGATGGTCAGAATCTACATTATTATTTGGCACTGGCTCTTGATTTTCATCTATTAAACTTCCTCCACTTCCCACCACAAATGGCCTTACTGGAAGATTTCCATAGTGAGATGTCCCACCCGAATTGTTCCAAGAACCGTAACCATTACCTCGTTCCTCTTCTGATTCATCAATCCCAATTTTCCACATACAACAACAACCACAACAACCACAAAAACATAACAAATGAAAATCAGACAATGAAAAAAAACCAGGCCAAGCTATAAGTAAAAGCTACAATTCATCAACAATACACTGAATTTAAGTTGCAAATCATAACGTACTTAATGAATCAAAGACTTACTTTCATAATTTACGTAAACAAAAAATGGTCAGTGAAAACTCAAAAACTACACTTCATGTCGGACAAAACAATTTGTGCATATAGCCTAATATAACAAAATACCTCTCGTCCGCGGTTGAAAAATCGGATACAATCTCAAAAAAAAAAAAAAACTAATAACTTAGTGACGATTAATCTATTTTGTATTTCAAAGTAATTACCGTAGCCTTGGCCAGGATGAGCATTCGAGGCGGAAGGTGAAAGATACTCTGGTCTGGGGGGAGGCGCTACACCAGAATCCGGGTAGCCGCCTGTTTGCCGCAGGTAATCTACATCAACACATGGAAAACACACAAATTAAAATATTATATCAACATAATTTACGATTCCCCCATCCCCAAAACTAGAACTTTGATTTACGATTCCAATGCAACTGAAAACTCACATGCAAATAATGTAACATTCCGCACAAAATACTACTACCTACCGTATAAGCTGTTATAGAACCCCTGGGGTTGTATTTCAAAATCTTATAGAACCCCAGGGGATGTATAGGAGGGT
>JAIUND010003632.1:0-15029 GCA_034699125.1 Gisinianus flammeolus
TACAAGTAAATTTATATAGAAATATTAACATCTCCTCCATCTCTCAATGATTTATTTTAATCCATGTTTTGTCTCAACTCTTTTACGTTCATATAAAAGGCGGGAGGTTTTGAAACAACTGGACTCGATTGACGGCGGAATTGGACTTCCGGACTCAAAACTCGTTGTTTGTCTCCTCTTCTTTTGGATCGTCGTCTTTGGCTCCACCATCAAAGGCGTGAGGAGGTGAGTTGAGGACAGGTTTAAAATAATTGTGACAGGATATTTAACAATTAATTGTAATTAACTTGTAGCTCCGGGAAAGTATCGTACTTTACCTTTAATCTTCCCGTACATCATTCTGATTGTGTTGCTCGTGAAGGGACTGACGCTGCCGGGCGCCTGGGACGGAGTTTTGTTCTTCATTACACCACAATTCCACAAGCTTCTCGAGGCCAAAGTAATTTAATTATATATAATAGTTAATGAATTGCAATTAGTAGTGAGGCTTTTTGTGCGACATTCTTTAAAATGATGAGTTTTTTTTTATTTACTTGTAGGTTTGGTTTGCAGCGATTGAGCAATGTTTTTATTCCTTATCCGTTGGGTTCGGTGCTGTGATAATGTAAATAAAATTGTAATTCCTAATCCCAGTTTTACCAAAGGGGATTTTAAATTTTAAATGAGATATTTTAAATGCTGGTTAATTACAATTACAGGAATGCGAGTTACAATCCATTTCGTCACGATGTGTACAAAGCGGCAATGATTTTGGGCTTCATGGACACTTTTACGAGTCTATTGGCTGGCTTCACTGTCTTTGCCATTCTGGGTCATTTGAAACTGGAGCTGGGCGTGACGGACATTTTGGAAGTGACGAGTGGCGAAAGTTCGCTCGCATTTGAAGCTTATCCGCTCGTCATCTCAAAATTCACGTGGGCGTCTCAGGTGAGCTCGAATATTACATTTAAATATTGATATAATTAGCTAATTTAAATGGGATTTCTTCTCCAGGCTTTTGCAATGCTTTTCTTCCTCATGCTCTTTACTCTGGGTTGCGGGTCGACGATTTCCGATGTCGGCAGCATAATCACAGTCCTTCACGACGAGTTCCCCACAGTCAAAAAAGTGAACATCACCGCGAGCGTCTGCGTCCTTGCATTTTTCTCCGCTCTCATTTACATTACGCCCGTAAGAGAGAAAAATGATGAAGGACAAATCAAATGAATTTTGTCCTAGTACCTTTTTTCTATGCGTAATTTCTATGATTTATGTATTTTTTAGGGCGGAGGCTGGATGCTGGAGTTGGTGGATTATTACGGCTGTGTCCTCGTCATCGTTTTTACGACGGCTCTCGAGGTTATTGGAATAATTTGGGTTTATGGACTGAACAATATTGTCCGGGACTTTGAGTTTATGCTGGAGGGACGGAAAATTGGAGTGTTCTGGAAAGTTTGTTGGGCGTTTGTGATCCCCGTCGGTCTGTCTGTGATTCTGTTTGAAACGCTTCGGAATTTGGCTACTCCAAAATTTGAGGGCAATTCATACCCAATGGCAGCCATTGGTAAGAAAAATGTTTAAATCATCAAACATTTTAAGACAAACTTTTGGGAAATTTAGGTATTTCATCATTTTAAAATGTTTTTTTTTCTTTTTAGTTTGTGGTTGGGTTTTATGTGGATTTGGTCTCATGATCCTTCCCATTTGCGCTCTGCACACAATCGCCACTCGCAAGGGCAAAACTATCCTCACTGTAAGTTCAAAACGAATAAAATCTGTAGAAATCCTTGATTTTCTGAAAACGTTTTCGCCCTTTTTCTTAAACTCCTCAATTGTTTGTCATTTCAGAAATTCCAAGAGTCTCTTCAGCCGTCTTTGTCATGGGGTCCACGACAACTTAAATTGCATTTCGAATGGTCTCAATTGCCCCCACCCCAACATTTTTTGGCACCCTCCCCCGAATCCCCTCAGTTTGTCCAAATAAGACTGATGAGACTGGCGAGAATTCTTTTCAAGAGGATTTCGATTGTGTTTAAATGCACAGTAAATAAACATATTTTTAATTACTTCAAGCATTGTAATTGTACATAAGAAAATCTGTGGGTGTAAAGAATCTTCAAATAAAATCCACTTTATGCTCTTTTGTTCGTTTATCATAATTTTTGAGCCTCAATAAACAATTCAATTCTTTGCGCCAAATAACACGAGTTCCCACAAAATGGTCAAATTCCAATTTCCGTCTCTTCTCGTTCTTACTTGTTTTGCAGAATGGGACACGAACGCATGTTTAGTTTCATTCTCAATGTTACAGTCTGACGCCCGTTTCATTTCTTCATCTCTTTAAAGGAATTTCGTTCGCTCGGAAGGTTCGGATTCGTTTATCTCAGTTTTCCAACAGCTCAAAAATGTGATGAAGACTCCACAATGGCCGTTTTCTAACCGAGTTGATATTTCTTGAGCTGTGCTTGCAAAACACTGGACTTGAAAAGGATCTCCGGGGACGGATTTCCCCAGTTTTATTCATTGAGGTTGGGATTAAAAACCACGTGGTTTGAGCTGAAAACATCAAAATAAAAGCAACATTTCAATATTTTCATTGTTAGGAAATCCCCCCGTGGAAATTACTATTACTGCTCATTATGTGGTCTGTTAAACCCAGTTCAATAATAATAATAATAAAAATTATAATTATTATTGACTTTCAAAGTATGAAGGAGAGTGAATCGAGTTGGAGATTGCAAATGTGTCTGCATGGAGCAGCTCATGAATTTTCATTTGTTATGCTAATCCGGTTTACTAGAAAACAGATGGGGATTTGCATGTGTACGTGACGACATTAACATTTCCCCACAATTTTCCGTCTGATCTTGAATTCTTAGGAAGATGAGCGAGAGATTTATGTTTGGAAAAATCAAGTTGAATCATCGACTGAGTCACGCGGAACCTCTCGTAAAAAATGAAGTGAAAAGTGAACACACACACACACAAATGCCCACTCGCTCTCTAGCTTTTGCTCACACAGAAGCAAGTTGAAAACATTTTGCGTCGTTTCAAGTTCTGCAGAAGGACAAGCGTGAATTTTGTACTCGGTTGTTCGCGTGATGTCAGTTTGAAACTAGACTTTAAGGAATAATTTGTTAGCCCAATTTGTCCAAATGAATTTCCATATAATTTTAATTGTAACCCTTCAAATCCCCGCTTGGTCTATTCAACTGGGGGCCCGGGCAATTCCCAATTCTAAACCCGCGAACTGTCAGCCACTCTGGTTTAACGAGTGTACAGAGGATGTGGATTGCTGCTCTGGGAATTGTTCTCGAAGTGATCCCACTTGGTTCCATGGCGTTTGTACACTCTCGATCGCTCCAATTCCAGGTTTAAATTTGACCTTTGACACTAGGATTTCAATGTTAACTATAGAAGTTGAAAGATTTTTTTTTACATGTAGCGACAACGACGCCCGCACCCTGTCGCTCTCTTTGGTTCAACGAATGTTTGAGGAATGCGGACTGCTGCTCCGGAAATTGTCATCGAGGGGATCCCACTTGGCGTCATGGCGTCTGCAGCACTCCCAGTGAGTCCAATGAAACTAAATTATTTAAAGTAATTAATTAATTTGATATTTAAATAACGCGGTGTTGATGGGTATTCAATTCAAAGGCGCTGGGACTATCACAACGATGACGACAGAGAAAAATGAGGCGGTCAATCTGAATGGGTCAACGCGGTCAATCGAGGAAGAGATCGAAGCGTATCTACTCTCATCCACGTCCGATCCCCTTGAGAGTACTTTTGCCTACATAAAATATGTGAAGGGTCTTTTGTTCATGGCGAATGAATTCAAATTATATTCGGATCCGTTCCCTTGTACTGACCTTGACCCTGATAAAAAGTGGGCTGTGCCCATTGAACTGCCCAAATCATTACAACTCCGGCCATGGGCAGGGTCTAGTGAGGGCGGGAACTCTAGTGAGAAGGATGCCATAAGGATTTGTGACCTTTGCCCTTCTCTACCCCTTGAAAAATTGGACAAGGTTCAATTCCAATTCCAATTCCAGTCAGAGTCCGGAGAAAATGGGCTCTTTCAAATCGTTCACAACGCGAATTACCCCGACTGCGTCGCTCAGTGTCTGGATGAGCCGGAATGTCTGGCCATCAGTTTCAATAGAGCCTTGAGCACCTGCGCTCAGTTCAATTCCACACGAGGGGAACTCGTCCCAACTGACGGCTTTACATTCGTCACGATCAACCAACCGAGCTGGACCATCAAAAACTGGGTGTTGAGTCGAAACACCCGGATTTCTATGAACACTTTGGACAATGACACGAATTTGAGCCGGACTTTTACCGGCGTTGAATTCCTCGACTGTCTCGCCGACTGCGATCAACCAACCGGAGCGGGAAAGATGTTTCCCGAGTGCATCCACGTGACGTATGACCAGACTACCCGGGAGTGTAGACTCTTCTTCAAAAACGAGAGTTTAAGCAGTTTCATCCGTGTGGACTCGGTCTACGGGCATTTATCCAGTTTCAAACTCAATTCGGAAGGGGTTCCTTCCAACGACGAGCCCAAAGAGTCCTGGAGATTTCAAAGAAGCTCCGTGTTTTTGGAGGATTTCGAAAAAATTAATGAACAAGAGTTTAGCCCTGGAGCGGACAAGCTCAAATTCCATGCAAATCCGAAAGGTTTGAGATTTTTAATCAGTTTATTTTGGAGAATTTCCGTAATTCGGTTTCAACAAATTATACTTGAATTGCAGAATTTGATCACATGTTCAATGCGGGGTGTAAGCTGCAGCCACTGGAGGGTTGCGACGTGACTAGTGGACAGCAGAAATGTCGCTACCCGGAAAACGTGGTCAAGTATTCAAACCCCGCGGACTCTCGTCTTCCGATTTGCACTGGGAGTCGCTACAGCTTCTACAGAATTCTGGAGGAAGAACAAACGGAGCAGGAAAAGTGTTTTACCGAGTGTGTCCAGACTCGTCATTGCATCGGGATCAACTGGGCAGAGAGCAGGACGGGAAATGGTTCGGATAGTGCCCGGATCTGTCAATTGTTGACACTCAGCTCCCTCGCTGGCATCACAGCCCAGTCCCAATCAAAACTCAAAGACTTTTACGCCCTTCGAACGCCCAAACCAACAACTTCCAAGTCCAGCGGGTCAAACACTTTATCCCTGTCACCCGTTTGGAGTTTCAATTTCTACCCGGGTTACCAACTGACGATACGTTCCTCCGGCTCCAAGGAAATCCCAGGGACAACCGACTTTGAAGACTGCTTGAAAATCTGTCAAGAGGACGAGAAATGTGAGCGAGTGTCCTTTGATCACGCCGTTACAAAATGTGTGTTGAGCGGATCGTTCGTGGGTGAAATTGAGGAGAAACCCAGCGCCGTCCTTTTTCTGAAGACGCCGCGTTTGAATTCGCCTCAGTTCCCGTTCACTCACCTCCTTGGCGTTGGTTTCAATGAGGACTCAACTTCTCGCAGGGTCTCTACGGTTCAAACTCAAATTCCGAATGACCCAGCACGAATTCAGGGTCAAGTAAACGACTGCTTGATGACCTGCTTGAATTACAAGCAAAAGTATGGGAAATCCTGCGATTTTACGGCTGTCAATGTGAGGATTCTAAATGAAAGCTCAAAAATGATCTTGCTCATCTGTGATTTTTTCAACGACGAGTCGAAAGGAGTCCTTCAAAAACGTGTGGGGTCCGAGATTTACATGAAAAATGGCGAAATCCCTTCGTTCAAACAGTCTGAGCTTGATAAAATCCCGTTTTTTCAACCATCCGACTTTTACTCGTGCTTTCGGAGGAGCTCCGACAACTCTTTCGGAAATCTTGAGGATCGAATTTATGATCTTGGCAGTGAGTCAAAATTTCAATTTTCCGAAAGTCCTGCGGCATATTCTAATGAGATAATGACGATTTCTGGGTGACGATTTTTCAGGTCCCGAAGCTTCAGGGTCTGGAACGTCGAATTCAACAGCGTTGATGAAATACCGCGGACGGCGTGGTTTCTTTGACTTTATCAAAAAAGGGTTCGAGAAGATTGGACAAGCCGTCAAGGGTATTGTGAACGACATCAAGGACACGTTCGTCAAGACCGGAGAGACGATCGGGAAAGTCTTTAAGGGCGATTTTGAGGGCGCCAAAAACTCGTTTCTGGAGATTCCAATCGTTCGTGATATCAAAGAGACGGGTGAGTCTGCTGTTGCATTAGTAAAGGCCATCGGTTCCGGAGAAAATGTTGGCGAGAAACTGCTGGATTTTGGGACGAATCTTGTAGGAGTTGTCCCAATCCCAGGTGGTAAAGCTGTTAAAGGTATTTCTAAAGTTCTCAGACCGCCCAAACCAAAAACTCGTCCACCAATCAACCCGAAAACAAAACCACCAAAGGAATCAAGTTCGAAAAAGGATCAGGATGCCAAGAAAAATGACCAGGACAAAAAGAAGAATAAAGACAAGGAGGAGGCTGAAAGCTGTTCAAAGGATTCAAAAACCCGTCCAAAACGCGCAACTCAATCTGGCTCATCAAATCCCAAAAAGCGACCCTTGAATTGCCAATCAGACCGGACCTGCGTGTACAAAACCAGTTCAAAATCCACCGGCAAATCCATTTTTATTCCAAATATGGATAAAAAATCCAGTTCATCCTGTCGGGAAGTGAAGCTCAAAACGAAAGACAAGTCCCAGTCCTGTCAGTTCACGTGTAAAGCGGGCTATTCCGAATCTCACTTGAGCCCAATTTGCCGGGAGATTACAAAAAATGAAGCAAATTGGCAGTCCGGAGATCCCCGATGCGAACCCTCCGACTGTGGAACGATCAACACGGCTCTTCAAACGACCAATATCGCTGTGAAAGTCCCACATCCTCTTCGATCCGGACCCGGCTCAGGTCGGGAAATCACGAGCTTCTTCGTTAAATACGATTTGGCTCGTCAACTTCCCATTTACTCTGCCTCCCACCATGACAAGTTCAACTATTTCAACCCTCAGGGTCTCAATCTAAAGCGATCCAACAACTTCAAACAGCATCCTTGCCCAAAATTAAATGGAAAACAATTGGAATTGGCCACTTACAGGAACAAGCAACCTTTTGTTCGAGGTCATTTGACACCCTACCAAGCGGTGGGGATGCTCGGTCGGAAATCTGGCGACAGCTCTTTCATGCTCATCAATATCGCTCCGCAAGAGACGTGGACCAATTCCGTACCTTGGGGCAACACCGTTGAAGATACGACTTATTGTTTCCTGAAGAAAAAAGGGCCGGGGATGGTCATGACGGGTTTGTGTCCTGGGACGATTCCTGGCTCCTCTCCAAACTTCCCAAAACCAACGTGCTTCTGGAAACTTGTTTGTTACAAGGAGAAGGGACAGACCCGAGTTGTCGGTTTCACCGCACCAAACTCCGCCATTAAAGACAAGGACAAGCCAGGAAGAAAAAAGGACACGATTGAGCTCAAGTCTCAAAGACAGGTCATCGATGAGGTCAGCCGGTCAGGGGTAGGAAAATCAACCAAATTTGATTTCGGAGCCGCTTGGATAGAAGCTGGAGTGGAGTTGCTCAAATTCCGGGATATTGGGCCGACTCCATTTGATTGTAGTCGCGCTTTGGATCTCCCTCCGAATTTTGCTGCTATTTGGACCAAGCAAAAAAAGCGCCGGCGGAGGAGAAGAAATTCGGATACGACCGAGTATTTTGGTTGTAATAATGCGGAGCTGGAGGAATTTCGAGCACTCATTTCCTCAATATCCGATGTGGACACGAGTGAGGACACGGAAAATGAAGGGCCGGAAGGTGAGGATGAGGAAAATGGTGGAGACGAAGATGGTGATGATTCGGCGGGATCCACTCAAACTTTTGCTTCAAGTTCCTGTGGAAAACGTCTCATCGGCTACTTTCCTTCGTGGGGAGCCTCAAAATTCACTTACACTCAAGGGAAAAGTCTCACACATGTCGTTTTCGCCTTCTTTGAAACGTTAGCAGATGGAACCGTAAGGCTGGGTAGTGCGGATTCCAGCACGAGCTCGGACCCAGCTGCGGATTTGAATGTGGCAAAAGAGCGTCTAGCGAATTTCCTAAGGATCATTCGAACGTTCCCTCATCTCAAATCCATGTTTGCTGTAGGGGGTTGGGAGAATTCACAGTATTTTAGCTCAATCGCATCGGATTTTGGGAAAAGAGCTCGATTTATAGCTTCAACCCTCCAAATTCTTGATCAGTACGAACTCGATGGCATCGACATTGACTGGGAGCACCCTGTAACAGGTTTGAAAAAGTTTTTCACACACATCAATTTTATACTTGAGCAATTTATTTTGATACTTGTCCGTTTATTTACTGATCAGGAGGTGCTGTGGAAGGTGTTCCAGCAGACAAGGAGAACTATGTGACCTTGATGAAGGAGCTGCGGACAGCCCTTGATGAGCACGGGGTGAAAAAAGGAAGACGGTCCAAATTCCTCATCAGTTTTGCTGGAGCTGCTGGACAATGGACTTTGGATCCTGGGCTGGATCTACCAAAATTGCTCGAGTATGCAGACTGGGCGAATGTGATGACTTATGATTATTTTGGTGCATGGGCTTCAAAATGGGGGGCGTACACAGGACCGCCTTCCCCGTTATACTGGGGAAATCCAAAGGGCTTCTCGGGGAAAGTGAATGCAGATTGGAGTCTCAAGTACTACGTTTGTAAGACAAAGAAACCTCATCAAATCAACATGGGGGTTCCATTTTATGGGAGATTCTGGGAGAATGTGGGCTCACCGATTGACCCTTCCGATGGGATGTGGCGACTCGCGGAACAGGTCAATGGTGTATTCAAAGGGGGTTTCGTTTCTTGGAAGGAGATTAAGAAGATTTATTTGACTGATCCTCAATTCAAACACGAGTTTCACCAAAAAGGTCAAGTCCCTTACGCTTTCAATAGTGCCCGGAAAATCTTCTTGGGCTATGAAAACCCCGAGTCACTTGCCGCCAAGGTCAAGTACGCCGAGGATTTTAATTTGGGTGGACTCATGATTTGGGCAATTGACCAAGACGATGAGGACTATACGATGCTGAAGACTCTTCTCAAAGCGGATCTGTGTAAGGTCCAGGACCCCTCAAAAATCCTTCATCGATGTCCACCGATAGACGAGAAGCGTTGGTGGACCCCTGAGGACGGCTATGACAAGGCTGGGATGTGTGGCAAGTCTGCCCCACTATACAAAGGCTACTACTCTCTCTGTGACCTCGATGACCCTGGCTACAGTTGTTGTGGTTCAAAAGGTTACTGCGGCTCTGGCCCAGAGTACTGCGACTGCCCAACTTGCATCGATTACCGTTCGAATCCTGATAAACTCCTTGAAGAACCCATTCGACCAACAGTCCCCGTCCGCTGGTACATCTCGACTGACCCAGATGGAAAACGAGGGCGATGTGGGCGGGATGTGCCCCCACTTGGAGGTCAAGTACCCATTTGCAATCCTGATGATCCAAACGCCCACTGCTGCTCAAACGGAGGCTACTGCGGAGCGGGAAAACAATTTTGTGAATGTGAGGGCTGCATCGACTTCAAAAAACGACCGGATTTCATTTACAAGGAAAAAACGTGGTGGTCGTGGGCAGATGGAGTAGACAAAAGTGGGCGATGCGGGCAGAAAGCACCGGAAATCCGTGGAAAAACAGCCGAATGTGATCCGGATTCAAAAACCCCGTGTTGCTCTCCCTCAGGATGGTGTGGGCACGGCGCAGAGTTTTGCAACTGTCCTGGATGCTTAAAGTTCAACCAGTAGTACTGGACATGTGCCTCGGGTCAAGGGTCATTAGCCTATTAGTTGTCCGATTCCAAGTTGTCCTTATTAAAGAATTTACAAGCATGTTTAAACGTATCAATTCCTCATTGATTTCAGTATTATTCTGCATTTTATTTATTTTTTTCAAGCGCTTTAAATTGAACAGCAAATCAATTTTATCGAGGGCTTCTCCCGTTTTTAATTTATTTTAACAAGCCTTCAAAGCCTACAGCCTGTAGTCGAAATTAAGAAGGAAAACGAATGAATACAGATGATAACGTCTGTATAGACGGCGGGCGTGCATGAGGATGGCCCTGTAATTTTATTTGCATTAATCCAAAGCCAAATTATTTGAGTTTTTTTTGTCATTGTGTGTGTGAGCCTTAAATGGTGAAATCTGTTAAGGCTGGGAGCCGCTGGAAAAAATCTGGAGGGATCTCTTGCAAATTGTTCCCCTTCAACGTCATACAGTATAAATTTGGAAGTTTTAAAAGGGAATTGGAACTATTGATTGAGGCCGCCTCAACGTCTCGCACACTCCGTATCCCATTTCTATCGAGGAAAACAATTTTGAGACTGGGAGTCTGCCAGACGGCCAATGGGATTTTCCCCAGAGAATTCCCCACCAAGACCAATAATTGCAACTTGACCAAATCCGCAAAGACTCCAGACTCAATGATTTGAATTTTATTTCCACCCAAGTCCAATTCGGAGACTCGCCTCAGTCCCTTAAAAGTGTCCGCCGCGATCATTCCAAGAAAATTTTCTGATAGGTCGAGAAAAATGAGATTTGGCAACTCTGCAAAGGTCCCGGGTGCAATCGATGAAATGTCATTAGATGTCAAGATTAAATCAAGTAGATTCGGTAAATTGTCAAATATCCCTGGGCGGAGTCTTTTGAGCCCGCTGCTATGCGTCACAGTCAATCTCGACATCCGGCGGCAATTCCATTTGAAAATGGATGAGGATGAGGATGACGATGGGCTCAAACGGATGGGGTCTTGGTCAAATTCAAATCTGCTCCCATTCAAAGTGAGCCATCTCAATGAGACGAGCGATGCAAAGATGGACGGCTTCGGGGAAGTGTCGACGACATGACAATTCTCAATGGACAGAACTTCAACAGTTCGGAGGGAGGGATGAGAAAAATTCAAAGCCAACTTTTCCCCGTCCATTAAAGTCCCATTGACATTCCCCTCCATCGATTGTGAACTCTGAGTAGTTGATTGACAGGCCAGATGGAGCTCAAGGACAATCCTAAGCTCAACCTTCCCTTTATCCAGTGCAATCTCCCGCCATGTCTTCCATGGGCGTTCCGAGAGCTCTGAGCTGGCAATGAATGCGGGCAAGTAGGTGGAAAGGAGACTTTGAAAGTCACCCGGCCACTCGGACTGACAATAAACATTGAGCTCCTGGATGTGAGACTTTTGTGAGCTAAAGAAATGCGGCGCGATATTGTATAGAGGGTTGGAACGAATTAAACTTTCCTGCCTCCCACACAAACTGCCATTTGGGGGCAGAGGGAGTCCGCGGAGGGACGGGACTCGTCCCAACTCAGGAGTTCCCGGAATCCCAATCGGAATGACAGCAGCAGAATCAACACACAAAATCCCACAGGAAATCGAGAGAATGACGGCCATAGGACATTTCCACACAGTTTTCATCGTCCCGGGGGGGTTTCAACAATCACAACTGGCTCAGCTGCAGAGACTCCAGTGAATCGGATTCGGAAGATCGGGTAATCCGTGAGGAAAAATAAACAAGGGAATGGAAACTGAATGGTGAGTGTGTGCGAGTGACGGAGAGTCTCTAAGCCTTCGAATGCTTTTAAATTCAGTAGCAAAAGTGAGTAGAGGCTCAGACATTCAAAGGAATTTGAACCCGTCCCTTTCTTTTCACACTCGTTCTGGAATGGACGGCCGAAGGGGCTTCAGGATTAGTTTCGTATTTATAAGAATTTCTGCCCCTCTCACATTTACTACCTCACACAAAATACTCTCACAAACAAAACACACATGCAGATATTTGAATCTTTTGGTAAAGCCTTGAATAATGAAAAGGGGTTGCAGCAAGATTATTTTTTTATTTTAATAAGTGTTAATTTTCTTTAGCAGAGAGCAACGCAATCACACACACAAGGAGTCACACGTGATAATTCCATATAACACTTCTTAAATATTGACTGAGATGGGACTTTTATGAATTGTTTATGAATCGTCCAAAGGTTTTATGAATTGGAAAAAGGTGGAGACCTCAAACACGCGCACAATAAAATCCCTTAAACAAAAATAGTCTTTGTATGCCCAGGACGTTTTAATTTCCTCACCAATTGACCATTTGTTCTCCAGTCCACAACTTTTGACCTTGTGCCCTCTTGGACAATTCTGTTGACCAGTCCCATTCCCTTCCAAAACGACCCCACTGGTGCAAACAAGCCGGAAATTATTCCCGGCCGTGTCATCCGTCGTCCAGCCCTTATCACTCTCTGAATTCAATTCAAATCCGACAGCGAAATCTGGAGGACACTCATAAATCGGACCTCAAGACCCTTCAAACCCTCCGGTGCTTTGAATTGTGGAGAAAGCTCGTGTGATGGGATCCGCTTTAAAAAAGGACGGTGACTCCCTTTTGACGTCGGGTGAAATACAAAAGAGTTGAACAGCATTCAGAGCCGAGTCATCACCGAAAAAACTTTGGTCAGACTCGACCTTGAGTCGGAACCCATAGACAAACGTTCCCTAGGTGCACATTTCAAGTGGTCCCAACTCGCGTCAGTGTGTAATCTGTGGGAAATAGAGGACAATATTCTGACCAAAGGTCAAGGTCAACCCCAAACAGCCCAAAATCAATACAATCCACACAATCCATCGTCCTCGTCATTCTCTCAATGTATACACACGGGCAAAATACTTTCCTGTCAAGTTTACAGTTTACTTTACAACTTACAATTTACAGTCAACACCTGCAATTCAAACTCTCATTAAAAACTCATTTGAACTTGGATAGTCCACAAACGATGATAAAAATTATTGTGACAATCCATCCAATCCATTTCAAAATGTCTTTCAGTAACTTGTGTAACACTCTCAAGTGGTCCAAATGCCGGATCCAGCAATAGACTGCCAATTCATATCAAATGCATACAATTTATTTTGATGATTTAAATACAATAAAAGGACACGCTTAACTCCAGCATTAACTGTGGCAAAATTTTTGTAAATTATACATGAGCATAGAAAAAGCCCGCCGTGCGTCGTAGTCCATTTCATTGCTGGTGCTCGTCACTACAGGCGAAACATTTATTATAATGTTGTGCTCAAAAGTGTTTTCGTGATGGTGGAATTCAAATAGGATGGATGAGTGGAGTTTAGTAATCAATTAATTTAATTAAACACCAGCTAGAATTCTCTTTTCTTCTCATGTATTTTTCTCTCGTTGTTCACTGCATTTTTTAATTCACTTATAACTTGACTCTCTTCGTCCACATAGAATTTGACTAGAGCCGCCTCAGCACTATTTCATAATCCACCAACTTGTGAAGGAATTTTACAAAATGTCCTCCGGTTTGGTAGTGGCAACATTTGCAGCGAAAGTGCATCGATTGCTCTATGGCGTTCGTCGTTTCCGTTCTCACCCATTTAACAGTCGAGGGTCTGGACAGTCACTTGAGCACCTTTCAAAACTGTCTCACGTTCTTCTCTCACACGGGAGACCCATTGAATTTCACTTTGTCAACAAGTCCAGTCGTTTTCATGAGACTGAGACCGATGGTGAACTCCAATGAGCAGTCAAAAGAGAGGCAACAAATACTCTGGAATGAATTTGAGCTGACCGATTAAGGTCTCAAAATACTTCGCTACGGATTTGACCCGCATTCCCGTTTCTTATCCTTTGTTTCCCTCATTACACCGATTCACGATGGGGACCGAGATGGAGAACGTTACACCGCCTTCACGTTCTACTATCTGATAAGCATGTTCCCAAATATGATTGGCTTCGTGGCCACACCGTCTCAACTCATCTACACCAATAACGTGTTAGTAGATTATATAATCCACTCGTTTATTGTTCAAATTGGTTTCCCTCCTTTTATTCATAATATATTTTATATAAACTTTACACAGGATGTACAAATAATTGTATATTTACTGCGTAAATCATGAAATTTATTTACGTGGTGGTGCATGTTTGCTGGGATTTCTCTGATTCCATATATTTGTTATGGGGTGAATGGCCGAGTCAGCGTCCCAAAGGTCGTGGGTATATTTACCTAATACCGATAGCATGACGTCATAGTGCTCCAGAAGGAAGTCCTCCAAGCAGGAAAATAAAATTCATATTCACATGAAAATGTATGCTATGAGCATTTTTAAGAAAATATGCATATAAAATTCTGTAGTCCTGTATTAGGAAATGGTGTAACAGCTCACTTTGGTCTTCAGCAGACTGGAGAAGGATACCTTTCGGGATCCCCTTGAAACATTTAGTTGTTTTTAAAAGATCAGAGAGTAGGAAAGAAGACACTGTTATATTGAATCGGGACTTTATCTTAATGCCTCCATAGTCGTCGTGGAAGCGTGAATTCTGCTCCACTAGCCCTCCTCTCGATACTGTGCAAAATTGTATGCCAAAACGTTTACAAGGAATTAATAATACACGTCGCAAGTAGTATAAATTATATTTTTAAAATCGGTGTCTTGTGTATGTTCTTACTGTTGTATGGGAGTTGAGTCGTGGCTAGTAGCGAGGAAATGGTCGTCGTCCGTGTTAAAACTAGCCAAAATAATAAAGATGTAAATAATAATACGCGCTAGCTCTTAATATATGTTGTTAGCTCTGCGCTGATCTCGTAGAACATCAGCATAATAACAAAACATAATTACTCTTCGTATAAAATTCAGCCAGAATTAAAGTAAGTAATATAAATTGAAAATATATAACAAAACCAGTCGTGTATGTTCTTACTATCATCCGTGGAAACATTCACTGTACATATCAAAGCTAGAAACAAGTGAATAATAATATACGTTGTTAATTTTGATGATCTTGTACAGCATTATTATATGAAGTTCAACCTTAATTAAAGTAAGTAGTATAAATTGAAAGTAAGAAAAACTTTTGTGTGTATGTTCTTGCTATTATGGGAGGAGGGAATCGTGACTGGTAGCCTGGAAATATCGGCCGTCAATGTTGTAGCTAGATAAAATAATAATCAGCTTTTAATTTGTATTTCATTTTGTGGTGATCTTGTACAACATTGTCGTCATAAGAC
>JAIUND010003633.1:0-15026 GCA_034699125.1 Gisinianus flammeolus
TGGCGTAACCAGTATTTTGTTGTTGTTGAGAATTGGCGTAACCAGTATTTTGTTGTTGTTGAGAATTGGCGTAACCATTTGGCTGTTGAGGATAACCAATCGGCTGTTGAGGATAACCAACCGGCTGTTGAGGATAACCAATCGGCTGGTGAAGGTTGGTGGAGGAAACATTAATTTGATTAATTTGAGTGGAAATTTGCCCAGCACAAATACAATCTCCCGGGGGAGTGTTGGCTTGGTTAGTTTGGACAGTTGTCGTTGTGGCTGTCGCCTCCGCTTTCGTTTTTGTCGTCGTTGTCGCCTTTGTCTTCATCCCCAATACACCTTGGGCACCTGCGTAGACAGCAACCACTTTGGCGGCATCAGCTACAACCTGAGAGAAGAGTGTAGATATTTTGCGGTCCATATTTTAAAGTTTTATCCATCCCACCACGCCATGAAGATCTGTATTGAATTTGTTTTTTTTATACCTTTGCTTTGAGAGCTTCGGCTCCTCCAACAATACCGAGACCAAGTCCTAAGAGTCCTGCAAATGGTTTGACGACGTCTCCAAGTCCAGTCGTCTCTCCAACAAGATCAATTAAGGCACCAGCACCATTACCTGTGTACATCCATTTTAAACGCTAAATCCTTTGAAATGGTTGGAATTGCTGGCAATGAATAAACTGTCTATCCATATCCATAGTTACCAGCAATGTTTTGTGCTGCAGAAAAAAATTGATCAGTAAAGCCGGCATTTCCACTAATGGCATTGTTTTTCCCAGTCCCACTAGCTGTACCAAATCAATACATGCACAATGCAATGAAGTAATTGAAATCATCATCTTTAACCTGCGTTAATGTGGTAATTGTTATCGTTATTAATTTGTGTACCCAGAACATCTCCGAGACCAGAACTCAAACCCAGTGGAATATTTGAGCCCGCTTTGAATTTGGCAGCAAATTCACTCCCGGCAGTGGTTTTTTTCTTTCCTGTTTGTGTAACAACGGTCGTTTTGGTCTTGGTACTCGCCAGACTGTCACCATCACAAGAACAAGCGCTTTGAGGAGTCGACTTCATTTCTACGTTTTGAACAACAGCTGTCGTTTTCGTAGACTTTGCAATGTTTTTAGGAGGACTACCAACAAAGAAATCAAGTTTACCAAGACCGCCTTTTGGCGGGGTCGTGCCGTTTTTTAATGGGCTCACTGTCGGTTTTATCTTTGCTGCCGTTGTCATTTCTTTAACTGGAGCCAATTTATTCTTTGTGTTCACTTCATCCGAGTATTCTGCGAGTGAGCCAAAACAAGTACTTAAATAGGTTTTTTTTAAATATTAAAACTGCGTTCACAATTAACGTGAAAAGAAAGACGTGTGTATGCAGAAAAGATAGACAAACATGATCCAATGCAAAATCAGTTCTACATTTTGGCTTTTGGGGGTTAATATCAAAATCAAAACAATTCCTACACTGGGATCTTGAGGAAAGATTCCCAACTTTTGTGACCACACCTGGAGGAGCAGTAACAGTACTCTTTCCTTTGGGTGGTATCGCACTTTCTCCTTTGACCGTCGGAAGTGGCAAAACTGATTTCCCTTTGATCGTTGGAAGTGGATTAATAGATTTCCTTTGACCGTCGGAATTGGCAAAACTGATTTCCCTTTGATCGTTGGAATTGGCAAAACTGATCATTGGAAGTGGATTAATAGATTTCCCTTTAGGAACAGCCGGTTTGACAGCAATAGAAGTTTTCTGAGTTGAATTTGCGGATTTTAATGAAGCACGAGTACTCGTTTCCCCCACGACATCTGAAACGTATATATGATTAAAACCTGATGAAGACTAAATTGCAGGTTATTGGGATTTAGAATTTAGGATTGAACATTGGACCATGTTTTTATTCCGTCTTGTCTTATTATACCATCTTTCTGTGCGGTATGAAAACCTAGAAAATGGCGACTCACCTGACTCAGAAACTGGATAGCAACTACAAATTAAAATAGTGCAAGCAAGAAATACTAGACACGTTTCAATTGAGGTCATTTTGAATCTGAGAATCATTTCATATGAGAGTATTGCCAACACCTGTTCAAATACGTACGAAAGTTGGATCTTTCTCTCAACTCGACACAAATCTTCAGTCAGATATGGCAAAATGTGAAGGAGTACGTGGACTGAATGACATTGACAACAATATATAACAATACACAAGAATCCACCCGAACAGCTTGGGAGTTTGAAAGAGAGGGATCGAGGAAATGTAAGTGTTTGAATGGAGTTTGACAGTGAATAGTCCATAAACCTTGAAACAATTACTTTCTTGAGTTTCACTCCCATTGTATCAATTTTTAAACTACGTCAAATGCGTCCTTTAGAAACCGCAATTGTTTTATTACAATTGATGAAGGCTAAGAAAACCCCAGAATATTTTAAGTATTTGAAATATGTACGATTTGGAATGAAATAAATGATAAATGACACAGGAAATGAAGAAACGGGCTCAATTTAAGTCTGATGTAATTCTTTCTCTTTTTATTGAAACATATATATATTTGTAAATAACTGTGCTTTGTAAATCCGGGTGATCTTTTCTTCCGTGCAACAGAAAGGCAAACAACAAGCTCGATTTTACGCCTGTTCAAAACAAAATGAAACATTATTTGTATTTCAGAAAGCAAAATTAAAAGAATTTTCTGTACACGGTTGCTTTCATTTCAAATGCTTCATGCTTTTTTACGATACAAGGTAATAATTAGGCTTACAATAGTAAAAAAACATTTTTAAAATAAAATAAAAACTACACAAAATGGGATAAAAAGAAATAATTAAGGACTGTCTGTTGAGGTTTCCGGACTAAAAAGTTTGTTATTTTAGTTTAAATTTATACATGGTTTTTGTTATGTGTGGATGTATTGGACGGAAATCAGAATGTTTAACCTGACTTAAACTGAGTTTGCCTAACTCGCCGGGGATTGCCAACTGTGTTTTGCATCATCAGCCAGATCTTTTGCTTTCTCCGTAATATCTCAAATATTTGGTGGTTGAACGGAGTCGAGTGGGGATTTTTAAAAAGTGAGTCAATAATTGGAGGAGTCAAAAGTGAGTCACAACTTAAATTACCTTGGAAGGGTTAGACGCGGAAGATTTGACATTGTCTAAGGGATCGGATTTGGCAACTCCATTCACTTGACTCTTCTCACTCGTCTTTGTTAATTGCCCGACATCCACTACTTTTGTAAGTGCTATGATTTTGGATGGGTCCGCTACTTTACTCAATTCTGTCACTTGTGAGAGTGTTCCTCCAGCAGCAGTCAATGTCGTTAGATCACGGACTTTCTCGACACTATTTGTCAATTGTCCACCTGCACCGGTAGCTTTGACAAGTTGTGATACGTCTGGTGACGTGAGCAAACCTAGGACTTGACTAACATCAGCCACTTTCATGACGTCCCTGACTGGACTCAATGGCACGAGTTTTGTTGCATCGCTCACTTGAGTAACTTGAGTCAAATCGGCCGCTTTTGCAAGAGCACCGACTTTTCCAGGATTCGCAGTCTCCAACGCCAGACTTGTCACCCCTTGGGTCAATCGTGAGACATCAGGAACTTTTATCAAGTCTGTAGGTTGATTTAAGGCAGCGGCAATGATGGGTTTCAAATTTGAGGGCACAGGTACACCCGCCATTGCGGTAAGTCCACTTACTTTATCAAGCCCCGGAGTTTTGAGCACTGGTAAATTATTCACGTCTGGAATTTGACCAACACTGATTAATTTGGTTGCACTTTGCGTCAATTGTTTAGTTGTTCCGGATATGGCTGGAGTTTTTAATTCATTTTCGGTCACTTTTTGGACATCCTTATTTTTGGATAATTGGACTGCTGTGGACACCACTTGTCCAGCACCATTCGAAGCAATACTCAACAATTGTGCTGCGTCAATTCCAGTAAGTTCTGGCGCTTGTAAAGTCTGTATCACTCCGTCCGTGTTTAGCATCTCAGGGCTTTGTTCATTGATTGGAATTGGGATTTGAGATAGTAGATCCGGTGGTTTCCCGATGATAGTTGGCAAGATCCCCATTTTGATTGGACTAGATACAGGGATTTGAACGGGTAATTGATTCTGTATTGTTCCTAATGCTCCTCCAGTTGTTTTCCCTCCTTGATTTTGTTCCGCTTGCTCCTCTTTCTGTGGTTTGGTTTCCGTTTCCGGTCCTCTTGGAGTTACTCCCTGTCGGACTCGATCTCGCTCTTTCTGTCGGAATTTCTTGGATTTTTTCTTTTTGAAAGTAGGTGGTCCGGAATTTAAATATTCATTTAGTTCAACTTCATCTTCTCTTCCTTCAACTTCCTTCCTTCTCTCACCTACTGTGATTTTTTTTGAAATCCCAATTTATTTTTGAAATACATATGTACATCATCTAATTTAATTCCAAAACTATATATCGTCAGTTAAGTTCAAAATCGTACTATAATTTTTTTCCTTAATTTCGTTTGTTCTGGTTGACCTGCTCCGGAGGTCAAAGTATTAGAGATGGAGCTTTGGGTCAAGTATCATTATTGTAGAGCATATTATGACGAACAATAATGTTGCTTGACCCAAAGCTCCATCTCTAATACTTTGACTTCCAGAGCAGGTCAACTCGGACAAACGAAATTAAGGAAAATAAGTATAGTACGATTTTGAACTTAACAGACGATATGTATATTATTTTTAATCCCACACTTCCATCAAATGGAAATTTACCTGGTAAGTCAAATTTTTGAAAGCACTCAACATATTCCTCATTTTCATAGACATAGCGTCTCGGTGTATTTTTCTTTCGGTTCCCTTTGATTCCAGACAAACGTTGGAAGGAGATGGTCCTCCGTGTTCCCAAAGTATTTGATGACCACTATATTAATCCATGCGCATTTTTTAAAAATGTAAACATGAATCCACACACTAAATTAAAATTGTAATCATTGTTGTTTCTGTTTTTTTTTTTTGTGTTTGTGACCAACTTTGGTTTCGTAAACTCTTTTCCCAACGACAGTCCCGACTACTTTCCCAAATGCCCCAACCAAAGGTCGCGTAACTGCATTGTTCACTCCCATTCGAAGAAGTCCTCCATTCCCAATGTCCATGCCTCCGCCAACTAGAAGCCCAGTACTGCTCCCAGCTGGAGCATCCGTGAAATAATTTGGTTCGAATTCATACTCACGAGCCCCTCCATTTAAAGTACTTCCGACACCTGAAGAATATTTAAAATTCAAATTTAGAACAAGAATGTTGACATTTTAAGGTATATAGGTTTCTATATGTATTTCTCACCCATTTTATCGACGATTGAAGTTCCAGCGATTCCAGTTTGTTGGACAGTATTGACGAGAAAAGATTTTGATAGAGCACTTTTCTCTTGTCGTCGTTTCACAGCCGTGGCCGCATAATTAGGTTTATATTGATACATTTTCCGTTTTCTACAAATAGTTTTTTTTTTATCCGAATTAAGTTGGGGAGTGTTGATTAAGGGTCTCCGATTAAGGTTCTCATCCGAGTCATCTGGACTTTCTCCACTGTCATCCTCTCCACTGTTCAAAATCCCACCAATTAATTTCGTTGCCTCTCTTTTAGTTCTGAGACTTGTGTCTGACTCGTCCACTATAGAAAAAATCCCACAGTGAGGTTCAACGATTTATCCTTTTAAAACTCACGATGAAAATTTAAAAAAAAAAAAAAAGCGTATGGAAAGGAAATTCTATATATGAATTTTGTTTTACTTGAGTTGAGGAGATTGTGGGGTTGTAATGATTTTGAGCTGGGCGCAGCATTGGAATAACGAAGAATAAAAACTAGACAAATGCAAGTAGACACTTTCACAAGAGATTTCCTCATGATGCAGTCTGTGACTTTTTTTGCGGTTTTATTCCTTTAGTAATCCATGATTAATTAAAAAAAAACAAGCAAAATGACACTAGTAAACAAAATTAATTAGTCATTTAAAAAAAAAACGTAAACTGCGCGTATAGACTACTACAAAATATTGAGTTGATGTTTTCCTACTCTGTATTCCCAGCCATTTTGTACAAAATAACAAAAATCCCCTTGTAAAATTCATCCACCATTAAACTCTTTGTCGTCAATTAAATCGATCATTGTTTCAATTTAATAAACAAACGAATTATGTGCAAATGAATGACGTCGATTCAATGTGTAATCGTCATTTCTTCAAGGTTAATTCACATTCACATTAGCCACAACATTGACTTTCCCTATTTTGTATTTACGCCCGAAAGATTTATTCAGATTTGGCAATCCGCATTCTTCAGCTCCTTAATTTCTCAGTTGATTTCATGCACAAATGAGTTACAGAAAATTTTAAAAATAGTCAAATTTTGTATTATATTATGGTAGTAAAATTTTATTTGTTTATAATTCATGTGAGAGAAATATTCAAATATCTGATTATGTAAAAACGTTCATAATTTTACTCAACTACTCAAAAAACATGCTCGTAATTGTCTCTAAATGGACATCACAACGACGACTCGCTGATTTTCAATTTCCTTGATGGTTATTATCATTAAAGTTATCGTTATTGTTGTGGTTGTTGTTGTTGGTGAAGACCTGGGAAATGTTTTCTCAGTCCATTGAACAAAAGTGTGCCGAGAGGTACCCAACGGATTTGAAATGGTTTTTCTACAAGGAAATGCGAGGATCAAATTGTTTTCATTTAGTATTAATTAACGAGAAAGCGTTTTAAAATTTACAATATATAAACAAATGAGCAACTTACGATGATTTGTGTTGTTTTGTGGTCGGAAAAAAGTCTCCCAGGGTGCAAATGGGGCAGGATTTGTTGTGTGGGCATCCGGGTTGTTTTGGGTGTGACTAGAAGTTGGTGTAGAGGGATGATTTGGTGGTGATGCTGTAGAGGAAGTTGATCCGATGACTGGAGCCGTTGTTGGGCTAATTGTTGGTCCAGTACTCGGAGGAGGTTGTGCGGATACCACAGCAAATGAATGAAATATTGATGACGCAATGGTCATACAGAGGAGAGTACTCTTTATCCCTTTTCTAAACTCCATCATTTGTTTAGCAAAACAACCGAAATAACTGAAAAAACTGTAATGAAAGTACTTCTTAACCTTGATTATATACGAAAGCAAAATATCCAGAGAGTCGAACAAACTAGAATTTATTTATTTATCTGACCTTTTCCCCTGTGTATAGATGTGGTTTTTACTTTCATGAGCAAATGGCAAATGACTTTTAGACATTCTCCATTCAAGTCTGGGGCTTTAAATACTCTCACTTTTTTTTTCATTCTGTTTTCTGCTCATGTAATTCCATGTGTGGTATTTTTTTACATACAGAATTTTATTACCATAAGTTTTACTACCGAATTTCCCCGTGTTGAAATGAACAGACGTTTTTTAATAAACGGATCATGTGAGCGCGTCTCATTGCTGAAACGTGTGGGATATTTTCTGTCGGCATAACTTTTCCATTGATCATTCTCCCTCACACAAACAATTTAATTACGCGAGGAACGGTTTAATTATCCAATTTTTTTTTTATCTAACGGCGGATATTTCCAAAGCGAGTTTCAAATGAGTTTTTTATGCGGTACATGTGTATTATTTGTGAGGGTTCATTGTCTATTACGTAATTTCATAGAGTTGATTTAATATGCAATCATTAATTTGATTGTACAATGATGATCTCAAAAGTATGTCAAACCAAGAAATTTCCCAAAGGTCGTTACAGCAGGTCATGAAGTCGATATGGAATTTGAATAGCAAATAGCAAATCGTAAAATATGGGAAACCAAATTAAGGTTCAAATCAAACGTGTATGGCATGAACATTGTGGTCATTTATACCATTTGTGTAAGTCTACATATGTATGTCTATATGTATACACATTTAAAATTTAACCATATTGAAATCTTTATTTGAGAACTGCAGTGCAAATACTCATTTTTGTACTCATCAAGCCTTGAGATAGAAACACGTGAGTGTGGATGCCGAAATAATTATTAATATTGAAATTCATTACTTTATTCTTGACTTTTTGGCTGAGTAAACATCTACGACATTTCGCACAAAATGTCTCATTTCCAAATTCCATTCCAATATGCCCCATTTCTTGCTGTACTGGACATGAGCAAAGCAATTACATGAATCAGCAAGCTAACTGGACAAATATTCCTTCAACTCAATCGTTTGACGAGTTCGTGATCCCCCTATAATAAAAAAAACAATTCTACATATTAAATTCACACTCCAATTTGCACAGTTTTCAAAATAATGTTTAAAACAAAATGAAATCTCTTTTCTTGCTGTGTATACCCTCAATCTCTTCTGTACACTCCACAAATCGATCGTCTTCATACTTGTATATATTTTTCCCACCCACCTTCTTGGCCAATATAACTTTCTGGAGATGAAGTGTCGTCAACGGTTTCTTTGCTGAGGCGGAAGAAGCCGAGTTCACGAATAGCTGTCATAAAAAGTAGGATAGAAAATTCAATAAGCTATATGCATTTTAATTAGACTCGTGTATATATGTACATCGTCTGTTAAGTTCACAAACGAACTATAATTATTTTCCTTAATTTCGTTGACCTGTTCCAAAGGTCAAAGGGCTCAAGATGGAGCTTTGGGTCCTTCGACATTATTGTCTGCCATGACCTTTTCTGTCACCCTGAATTTTTTCAGAATTTTACCCACAAAGACGGACGCAGTAGTAGCATTTCCGCAAATTAAGGAAAATCGTTATAGTTCGTTTGTGAACTTAACAGTCGATATATAGCGGTTGCACTCTCAATGGAGCTACCC
Organism: Gisinianus flammeolus; assembly: GCA_034699125.1. Classification (NCBI taxonomy): domain Eukaryota; kingdom Metazoa; phylum Arthropoda; class Collembola; order Symphypleona; family Katiannidae; genus Gisinianus; species Gisinianus flammeolus. Next base: position 8,801 of record JAIUND010003633.1, read on the forward strand.
ATCCTGACGCCCTAGTTCCGAGACGAGACCTACATTTTCCGGTCAGTTCGGGGTCACTGAGAACGAGTATGACCCCGTTTTCAGGATGGTCATATTCGTTCTCAGCGACCCCTAATTGACCGGAAAATGTAGGTCTCGTCTCGGAACTAGGGCGTCAGGATGGGTAGCTCCATTGTCAGTCTCATCGAAATTGTCTTACTTTGGCCTCAAAAATATTTCCTTTGTACAATACCCCAACCGTCTCACCAACTGAACTCGAGAACGGCCTCACTACAACTCCAGTAAGACAAAAAGGCGCCAAAAATCTTGTTACTACTTCCACAAGGCCGCCAAAGTTAACTCCCGATGACATGTCTATAACCACCTGCGGAAAATAAGAACAACCTTGATTTAAAATTCTACGAGTCAAATCTAGGACAAAAAAAAGTTTTTTATATTCTCACATCGGAAAACAGTGGATTGATAAGTGTTGGAACTTCTTTTGGGAGCCCCAGAAGCGCTGTGAATATATATAGAAGTGCAAAGTACAGGTATGACAAAAATAATCAATTAATTTCAAAAGAACTATAAAATTCAAATGGGCTTGTCGTCCCGTAGGATTCCATATGGACTTACAAATTTGATTTCGAAGGAATCCAAGTGTGAGTTTTCCTTTAGTGATGGATTTGAAAATATCATTGTTTGGACTGAGAAGTCGAAAGCCTGTTTCTTTGTTCTCAATTTCTTTTCGACTGACCAATCTTTGTATACAAACGACATGCCTTTTTCGCCCGTCTTCAAGGAAAAGGTCCGTGGACTCCCTTGTTCCTGTTAGCAAGGAAGTTGCGGAGGAAAGTAAAGAAGCTAGAATAGAAGGGGAAGAAGATGAAGACAATGAAGAAGAAGAAGAAGAAGACGACAAAGACAAAGACGAAGAAGGAAGCGGAGGAAGAAGAACTTTGAAAATCGACACTTTGACCTTGTGATTTTTCAACTTCTATCTCTTTTTTAATTCGTATCCAAATTTCTAATTCAATTCGCTGTCTTTCCCTCAATAGTCGTGTTTCTTCTTCTATTTGTTGTTTTTCCCGTTCTCGTTCCATTTGATATTGTTCGGATTTGATTCTAATAATTTCTATTTGTTTTAGAGCTCCCAACCGGACACTTTCCCGTTCTTCTACTATTTGTTGGTTTACCCGTTCTCGTTCACGTTTATATTGATCTGATTTCGTTTGAATAATTTCTGCCTGTTTTAGAGCTTCCAATCGGATATTTTCCCGTTCTGTTTGTAAGTTGAGGTTATAAATCCTAGTTTCCTCTTCTGTTTGTTTTAGCCTTGCTTCTAATTTGAAGATTTCTTGCTCTATTTCAATTCGCTTTTTTTCCTGTTCTATCTCCATCCGTTTTTGCTCCTCAATTCGCTTTAGTTCTAAATCCGCTTTGATTTTTAACTGTACAGCAATTCTTATTTTTTCTTCTGCTCTAATTCTTACTTCTTCAGCAATCCGTGTTTGCTCTGCAATTTGCTTTAATTCTAAATCGGCTTTGATTTGTAATTGTACCGCAATTCTTATTTTTTCTTCTTCTGCAATTCGTTTTCGCTCTTCTTCTACTCTCATTCTTATCTCTTCAGCACTTCGTTTCCGCTCGGCTTGTACGGCTGCTATTCTTTGTCGTTCGGCTTCTTGTGCGGCTACTATTCTTTGTCGTTCTTCTTCCGCCTTCCGTAGTTGTTCCTCAATTCGTATTTTGGCTTGTGCTTCCTTGATTCGCTGTTCCTCTGCAATTTGTTCCATTTTCTGCTTTTCCAATTCTTCCGCTTTTTTTTTGCTACAGCTTCTAATACCAAGAGTTTGTCGATAGATTCTTTTCGTGCCCTCTCCGCCTTTTCCTTAATTTCCATTATTTTTGCTATCACTTCGTCTTGACGAACAATCTCCAGTTTTTCTCTTTCCTCCGCCCGTTTCCTCAAGTCTTTTTTCTCCTTTTCATCCAATCCTTCCGCACTACCTTTCCGGAGGGCCTCTTCAGTTTTGGTTGTATTTTTCAGTCGATCTTGTTCCTCCACTATTCGACCGAGTTCTAGGAGCTCTAATTGTTCCACCTTTTCTTCATTTTCGCCCTTGAGTAATTTGTCTAACTCCAAAATTTGTTCCTTTGTCTGAACTTGTTCAATTCGTATGGACATTTTCTCATCTGCTTGTTTCCGTTCAAGTTCTTCCAGTGCAAGTTTTTCTTTTATCAGGGATTGTTGAATTTTGGCTTCTTTTTGACCAGCGGCCGCTATCAATTGCTGTTGCTGAAGTAAAATGACTTTCTGTCGTCCTATATTCACCTTCGCTTGTGTTTGTGCGAACAATTGACCTCTTAAGAACGTTTCAAGGACTTGTGTCACTTTTTGATCTGCTAATGTCTTCCCTAGTTTCTGAACTCCCAGGTCTAACAGCAAGTTGTTTGCAAGTCCGTTTACGTCTGACAATAAGGTTGTAACTTCTCCCAGTCCGTTTTGTGTTGTCCCTGTATTTGTGGCAATTACTTGATTTGATTTACTTTGGGTTGGAGTAGTTTCTTGGGTGACCACTATTACTGAGCGTCCTTGTGGTTGAACTATTTTCTTTTTCCCGTCTTCTTCTAAGTTCACTTCGACTACTTGACCTTGTGCGTTTATGTACTGTGAAGAGATTTGAGCTGTTGATGAAACTATCCGATTCAGATACACAATGTCCACGTTCCCCAAATCTATTTAAACTCATTACTTATTGACTACTCCTTAATACTGAAAAAAGAAATTAAATTAAATGCGCGTATTAAAAAATGACACACTTGCGGTAATTTTGCTGCCTTGTGTACATTCCAACAAGGAATTTTCGGCAGGTGCATAAACTTGTTGACCTTTCTTTTTAGATCCTCCAACTGGTGAAAGCCTTTGAAGTGTGAATACTTTTTGTACAGAACCAGCAACATCTGAAGCTGTCTGAGAATTTACAGTATAGGAATTAATCAGAAATTAAAATGTCTCGGATTTGTGGAATCAAATGGAAATCGGGAAGCTCACTTTGACTTCGTAAACGACTCCCCCCAAAATCAATCCAACTCCTTGCCGACCACCACGTATATTAACAGCGAAAACCCCACCAGCAGGTCCAGGAGTTAAAATACTACTAAGGACATTGAGAACTCCACCAATTAAAGTCCCCACTAAATTCGATCCAACCTGAAAAAAACATTGATGAAAATTAATTTACGCGGAACCACACAATCACACGAATTGACATTCTGCATGTAAAATATTTTAGGGCAATATTTTCATTTACATTTCGTACTACAGTCGATGAGTATGTTTTATCATTTGGTCTACCAGAGCTTTGAGCTAAAATTGACCGATGAGAATTTGTTTGAAAAATTTAACATGTATACTGTGCTTGTATAAAAAGCATAATAGATAATATAGACTTGCATACTATTTCCGGTGACAGTAGAAACAGAGTAAGCACCCTGAGGATTCTTGAAGTAACCCTGTCCAGGATTTAAAACTCGTCTGCGTTTCCTAGAACCATCTGTAGATGACAATTTGGAGACGGTTCTTTTTTTACAAGCAAGTGTGCCTAAAGCTCCTCCTTGTTGTCTTCCTGATGAACTCAATGTTTTAACTTGTCGAACATGAATTCCATTTGAGTGTTCTATATAAAATATTAGCTGTGAGAGGAGAATTTAATAATCATACGTAGCCTCATGATTTGAAATTTGTATTATATATGAGGTTGTGGATAAGAATACACGCCGGAGACGTATTTTCACTTTTTTGCATATTAATATGTAGGAGAACATGGGCTATTTTATGCAAACAGTTAGAATTTTGTAAAAAAATTCTAAATATTTTAAATTAATTTACAAACATTAGTTAAATTCAAACAAAATATATGACGATTTCTTTCGTGTGATTTTTCGAATTACGAAATCATTAAAAACGCCGTGGCGCGAAAGCGGCCAAATAGGAAAACTCAAATATCTCGGCTTCTAGATCGACGTCTCCGGCGTGTTTTCTTATCCACTTCGACATATAATTCGATATGATTGTTTAAAATAACCTGATGTTCCACTGTCGTCTACTCCTTGAGCACTTGGATTCAGATTTATTTGGTCCTCATGCAGACACTGAACTTTAGTCAACTGATGAGAATATACTAGAACAACAACAGACAGAAACACTATGCGGCTCAACCTTATTTTTACAAATGTTGTTTCCATCTTTCCAAAAACTTTTGTGGCCAAACACTTGAACTGTGCTCTATGTGTGAAGAGACGAACGGTCGATTAGTTGTAGCCATTTTCAAAAGTATTTTTTTTTTTTTCAATTTTATTACTTTAAAATTACTCATTGTGTTTATTGTAGTCAAATTTTATATTGAGCATTGTTTGGCATGAGTGACGAAAAAATGATTCCATCAACACTTCCGGTAATTTTCTTGACATTTCTCATCCGAAGGGAATGATTTTAAAGGTTATGTTTACAAACAAATTACATAATCAAATCAAGTAAGTATATATGTAGATCCTTTTCATTTAGGAAACTCGATTTTATTTTCACCCAGCTGCTCTGCATCTAAATAATTCCAAAGGATGTGCCTACAGTGTTTTATGCATTTTTATATGTTTGTATCAAAGACTTTTTTTAAAATAATGTTTTGATAAAAAATAGCATGACGAGAACTGGAGCGCTCGCGTTGGTCACACATTTTTTATCGTTGAGTCTGTACAGTATGTTTTTGTGTGTGTGTGTGTGTGGATGAAGAAAGGTCTGGGTTTCGGGTGCATTCTTCATTCTTCATATATGTACATGCATTCATCAATCCGTTCAATTTACAATTAATTAGTCGAGTTGTGAAAGAATAGAAAAGGATATTTTCGTGCATTTATGTACACGAACCGCTGGCTATTTTAAATGAATATACAGGAATAAAGCCGCTTGGTATTTTTTTTTATGTGGCCGTATTAGATTGAATTTTTATATTTTTCTTAAACTAGGGAAAAAATGAATGGTAATGAGCCATGAGTATGAGCATTGCACATATGTATACAGAAGATTCAAACAAGGGAAATCAGAAAGAGGAATACAGATAGATACCTATAAATGATTGAAAACAGAAAGTGAAAGGGCCAGTGGCATAATATTATTTTTCTTACCTTGGAACTTGGAATTGTATTATCATATTTTACAATGATTGTGATAAGCGAGGAATAAGCTACCACAATACGGAAATTCAGATAAATAGCAGCAGCAGAGAGAGAGAGAGAGAGAGAAGATGGAAATTGAAATGCTTAATGGACCTAGAAAAATTCTCATCTTATACAGATACTGAAGGCTCTCGGGCACTTTTTATATAGACTGCCAGCTTTTATATAAGTACACTTTTACTTTTATCATTATTTTCGGATCCAGATCCAGCTAATCAATCTCGATCTTGAAGAGATAGATATTTTTTCCTGAAAAAAAAGGGGAATTACACTAAAACTTTTTGTTTCAATGTAGATTTGGGATTGTCTCTCGTATGTGGATGGGAAATGAGTAAAAAAATTTGATGGAAATGATTCGTTGATTGCCGGGGGGTAGAAATAAGGATTTTTCTTTTTTTTACTTTCATTTCATTACGGTTTCGGTCCTTCTGTACTTCACTTTGGAAATATTGAAATAGGAAAGACGTTCAATATTCTTCTTTTTATGTATCGTATTATGTACACATTTTCTTTTGTTGTTTTCCAGAAATGTTTCTTTTTATTTCTTTGGTCTACAACTCGTCACGAGTTACTCGTGGAATATGAATATCTGCTCCATTTTTAGCTTAATTGGCTGGAGATTCAGTCCTGCGTTTCATTAAATGAACGTAAACACGCAATATTACACCCTGATTCTTAAATTGCAATTAAAAAAAAATTAAACGACAACTTAGTTTACTAACAAAAACAAGAAAGCTTTGACTGGAAATAAGAAGATGGCGTGAACAAAGGAAAATTCAAAGGACCCTTGAAATTCTGAATCCTGCAATTAGTACAGTCACAATTCACCGTCACCGTCCAACCAAAGGAAAGGCGTAGGGCATATAGACCAAAAAGCACAAACCAAACACATAATAATAATATTGTATCAATTACCGCCACACATTTACCTATATAGGGTGTTTCAAAATTAGGGAATGGATATGAAAAAATCATATCTCTGGAACTAGTGAAGATATCGAAACGATTGAGC
>JAIUND010003634.1:0-15015 GCA_034699125.1 Gisinianus flammeolus
ACTTGACCTTTACTGACCTGTGGCGGTCACCAGGAGCAATCCCCAGAAAAGTGGTAATGAAAATGTTGTTCCCCTACATCTAGACTACCTCCCTACCAATTTTGAGCCAAATCCCATAGAAAGCTAATTTCCCATATAAAGCGCGCGATGTCCTTTTGATGATGATAAAGAAATTTCAAATTTCAAATCCCAAAAGGAAAATGTAAATATATGTAATTTATTTTGTACACAAACACATTCTGTACCAAAATCCATGAGTTGGTTATTATTTTATACAGACACAATCTGTGGAACGCTCTTACTTTCGGATTTTACATGTCTTCCATTAGTTTTAGTTCCATTTGATTATTTGAACACAAAATAGGAGAGTCAAAGAGCTTACTCGTCCCGGGATTCAGATGGGCGTTAGTTGTGAGCTTTGACTAAAATTCCAAAGCAATCCACTTCCCCAATAACTATCATAAAAAGATGGGGAATATTGAAATTTATGCAAGAAAGGGAAAACACAGAGCTTTCACATTAGACAAATAGAGGAATTGGGCGTTGGTTGAGATATTTGCATAGTCTATGAGCAAAATCTTACAATTTCCTTTGGGTAGTTAATTTTGCACCTCCCCTCAAATAAATTGAACGTGCTTCCTTCACCATCGAATTATTGAACTAATGATAGTAAAACGAGACAGGTTGATAGTTTGATAGGAAATTGGGATTTCTTCACAGATTTCTCAAATTTCCATGTAATCCGACTTGAAACAACCATTTCCATTTTGGCATTGTATATTTTCTATTAAAGCACCAGACTTTCCTCATTCATCTGAATCAGTTGTTGCTGTGTTTGAATTTTGGATTTTCCCCTATTTGAGTTTGGACTTGAGAAGCGACGATAAAACTTCATTAACAATAAGTGAAAAGGTCGAAAGGAAAAGTCTAAAGGTAGAACCTAAATGAAAAAGGAAATGCCCGAGGTTTTTCTTTCATTCTTTCTTTCTCTCTCTTTCTAGCATATTCGTTTTCATTAGAACTTTTTTTTTGAGGGTCAAGAAAATCTTTATGGGTTTTTTTGGAGATGAACTCGAGTCCGAGCACGTAATGTTTCTTTCCATTTACCATTTAGACTAAGCTAGCCAAAGCAAAGCAATTCACAAAAGGATTCGATCCAGAAACAGCATTTCTTCTTATTCTTCTTTCTCTTCTCTCTTTGCAACTTTATTTTATGGAGAGAAAGCAAGAGAAAGCAAGAGAAAACGAGAGAGAGGGAAAGAGTTGAATGGGTGAGATTTGATGACTCTCCTGATAAAATACAAATCCCAAAACTGCCGCTTTCTCTTCTCCTATCCATTTGTTTGTATTTCTTCATGTTGAAATTCCATCCGCTTCATTTTCCAACTCACTCTGCTGAAAGGAAATGAAAAGAAACACGTGTATAGACAATCCCCGATTGGAATTCTTCCCCGTTCATATTGTAATGGTAATTTACCTATGGATGTTCATGGCTTGTATTCTTCTGAGCTCCAATGAAAATGAAATATGCTGTACGCTCCAGTACATAAAATGGGATTCCCCATTTGTTCAACTACAATATTTGTAAACCAAAATTTGTATCTGTACTTTCTCTCTCAAAAAGGTCTACAGACAATCTGAAGCTGCTTTGTTTTTGTTTATGTTTTTCCAGGCTCAACTAGGGATTTTGTTTTATGGGGAAAGGTGAAGACATTAAATTCATTTCAATTGCTTTGAGTCCAAGTACTAAATCTAATTGTGGAGCTCAAACTTACGCGAGTTAAATGAACTCTAGAATGAGCCATTAAAAATCAAATTGAGAACACAAAAAAAACCACAGGAAACTCTGTCTAATCTCTGAAATAGAAAACGTCTTATGAGAATTACTGTAGTGTCGCGTCGTAAAATTGAGAAGAAGAAGAAGAAAGGGAACCTTCATCGATTCCTTCTTCTTCTCTTCTTTTTCTTCTTCTCTCATCCCCGCAATGTTTGACAAACCAAAATTCATACTCAAATTGACATTAACTGGAGGAGTTTTATGTGGAGACTCAACTCCACATTAAAACTATTTTAATGGGCTATTAAAAACCCACAAGTACACACCAAACTACATATGGATTTCCCTTTTATTTATATGGGGAAAGAGTTGATTGAGTCTACACGCACACAAACACACACACCATCCACCATAAACTATCCGTTGAGTATTTAGTAGTACTCAATTAAATACACGTAACAAATACACGTAACAAATACAACGACAATACATATTACACACAGTTCTTTGTCACACAACTCTCGTCCTCAGAGAAAGAAATTCCCATCGTCCGACATCCACTACTCTCAACTACTCAACAACGACAAGGACAAGAATGAAACGGAAAAGGGAACGAGAAATTGAACGGACGTAAAAGAGAAGGCACGGGAAATCACAAATAATAATTTGGACAAAATGACTGGGTTATTTCCGTCATGACGCCTTTTCTTTCTCTCTCTCTCTCTCCGCGGTGAATTCTCTTCCGCATCCTACAAATAACCAGCAAGAACGCAGGACAAAACTCGTACAACAAAAAAAAACAACAAAAAACATGTATGGAATCAAATTTATGTATGCCTATGTTTGTGTGTTTGGATATTTGGACGAGAATAAAACAAAAATAGAGGATGCAATGCAGAGGAGAAAGTGCGTAAAATGCATCTATTGTACACACACACACACACTGTAGATCTGTAGATTTCATATAAATATCAAACAAAAAAAAATGCGTCACACGAGATATGCCGGATGTACATGAAATGAAAATAGGATGGAGAGAGAAAGAGAGAAGATGGGAATATTACTTTCCTTTTGCATTCGAGTTCGCATTCCCAGCCTCTACATTTCACCACTTCAACTCTGTCCATAATGGTTTTGACACAGCTCATGTGTAATCTATATAAAGTCCTTTTACGTCCCTCCAACTGTCTTTTCTCTCCTTTTCCCTCTGTCTCTCTTTCTCCAGAGCTTTCTCCAGCTGTGGAATTGTAACGGGGGGCTCAACTGGAGTATCATTATTATTATTTGTGATATGACACAACAGACATGCATTTAGCAGTCCATATACAAGCTCAAGATATTTAATATCAACCCAGAGTAATGCCACCTTGTCTTTGCCGACTACGGAAATAAAATATTCAAGTTAGAGTGGGAGGAAATAGCGGAAGCAGAGGCATATGGGATTCAGCTACTAGCGACACAAAATACGTTCTGTTCGACCATATAAAAAATATTACGTTTACAGTTTTTCCTCATGTGTTTGTCTTTCGTTGTTGGTGTGTGTGTGGTATGAGTTGTTGGGAAGAGGAGAAGAGCATAAGTGGAGAAGAGGAGAATAAAAGAGGGAGGAGGGGAATGAAATGCGTAGTAGAGAAATGAGATATTGTGTGAGCAATAAGTAATAAGGTTTGTGTATACATATATGAATTGCATGCACATATGGCCATGGCCGTGTGGCTCTGCGGGGAAAAAGTACAAGGGAGAAAATATCCGTAGTCCTATTTGTATTTGTATTTGCACTAGTTGTTGTGTGAAGGAGAGAAAGGGAAAGAGAGAAAGAGAAAGAGAAAGAGAGAAAGTAAAATGTGAGTCAGTTTTTCTGGTTAGGAAGATGAAGAGATGGAACCTCGAGGAATTATTTTCTATTTTTTTATTCCCACTGCAGATGTTCATGATTAACGACGCGAAGCTAGCTGTAGGTAGTTAATACAATCATCCATCCATATACATCATTTACGCACACTATCAACCATCCGTATATATACACATTTCATTTTTCACGCTCACACCAAAGCAAGTGCAAGTGCGAGTGGTAAGGAAACATTTCTATGTATCCTATCATATCTTCTTCTCTCTTCTAAAATTCGAATTCAAATCAACCGACTACTTCTATTCATATGCTTTACCTTTTTATCCCAGTGTAAAGATTGTTTGGGGAGGAAGGGAAAGGATCCAATTACAATTTCATCTCTTTTCTTCTCATGTACCTCCACACAAAATATCCTACATTTCAAATCCCTCCACAGCCACCGCCAACAGCTCCTGTGAACAAACACGAACAAGAACTTTCCCCGTGTCCGCATTTTACACTCAACTAGATGAAAAAATTGAATATTAACACAGTCCAAAGGGAATCCCACACTCCTCTTCATTTTCATTATTTACTAAACACACCACATTTACTCTTTAAATACCGTACTTTAAATACCGATCACAGTTAACGGTTTGTTGTTATCTCTCACATATAAAGATGAAGATATTGAAGCGAGTTAAACACGATGATTTTTGTTATATTGTTTTGTTCTGGCTACCCTGGAAATATAGGCCCGATAGACCAAACAAAGTATCGTTAGAACCAGAACCAGGATTTTTTTTCAATGTTTATTGTAGAATAAAACTGTGTAGTAGAAAAGAGGGACGAGAACATGGTGAAATGTCTATTCATGTCCAAAACATCGGGGAAAAGTCATGGAAAAAAGAACAAAAGAGTCCAACTCTCGATCTACATTCAACATTCTACAGAGAAGGTGAATATACACAAGTTGCTACATAGTTCAGAGGCAAAAGGAGAAAGAGAGAAAGGAAAATGTAAAAGAAAGTTTGTTCAAGTTGGAAGGAAGACGAAGACGAAGAAGAAGAAGAAGAATTGAGAAAACGGAGGGGGGAAGGAATAAGAGAGGAATAAGGTGAAAGTGTGCGTGTTTGAAAATGCGGGATATAACGATTGGGGTTTTATTTAGTTGGGCTACCATTAAGGCAGATGAGAGAGAAAAGGAAGAAAAGTTACTCGTATGAATTGCCATAGATAAGTCCAACTTACTCCCCAACTCAACTCAACTCAACTCAACTCTCCACTCGTACATTCGTATTCGTATTCGTACAGTATGAACCCAAAAAAGGAAGGATATCTCAACTCTCTCTTTCTCTCTCTTGATGTCCTTAAATTTGGCGTAGCAGTACCCAAAAAGATGCAGAGAATGTTGAATGTTGAGAAAGCAGAGAGTAGAAAGGGATTGGAGATGGAGGAGCGAGGCTAAGGGCCAGTTTGGGTGCAGTAGCAGTAGCAGTAGGAGTTGTAGCAGCATCAGTAGCAGAAGAAGAAGAAGAAGTAGAAGGAGCAGCAGCATCACACAAAGAATGGAGAATTCCAAGCTATTTGTGTATGCACTGTATACACATAATTTGGATCGTTCTCATTCTTTTCCCTTTTCCTTTCCCCCGTTTTCCTTTTCCTTTTCTCTTTCCCCATGTACGAATACTCGTCTCCAGAGTAGTTCGTTCCCGTTGTTGTTCCGTCTCGGAGCTGCCGCATCTGAGCAGAGTGAGAGAAATATCGACCAACGCTATTCCAATTCGGATTCGGCTCTTCCCCGAATCTCCCTCTCCGTAGTCTGTCGTCTCCATCTCGAGTCCTCCGCGCCGCGCGAGTTTTCTCTCTCTCTCTCTCTCTATATATGCGGACGAATTCGTACTACTTTCTCTTCATCTATATATCTCTCTTTCTCTCTCTCTCTCTCTGGCTCTCTCCTTCTCCTATACTTTCCTCCACTACCTTGTTGGCTATACAGCCCGGGTTCAAATTCGTTGGAGGACGAGTCTTTTCACACACCACACACTCGATTCTCCTTTCATTCCAACTGTGAACAAGAAGGAACGAGAGTCGTCCCATAATAATCTGTCCAGCCGTCGCTTTCCTCCACCAACACAACAATTTCCGTCGCAATTCCTTCGGAATGGTTCAAATGACGACAGATTCTAGTGGTGTTTCCTCCCAGTTCTTATCTGCACACCAACAACAACGACAACAACACCAACACAAACTTAAACTTAAACACTCTGTCGTGTCTTCTACTTTATATTTTCCTCACTTGTTTTCCATAGTTGTCACAGTTTCCTAATAGTTTTTTTGTACCCAAGGATTCCTTCGAGTACTTCCTCGGAAAAGAAACGAAATGATTTGATTGAGCCGGTGGTGAGTGTTTTGTGATTATTTTGTCGGTGAGGAGGAGTGTGTGTGTTTGGATGAAATCCTGGGGCTTGAAGAGCAGCGAGTGGTGGAAATGAGTATGGAGGACGAGAGTTCTCATTTCAAACGGAAAACCACGGTCGCAACAACGGAGGAGGAGAAAAAGGAGAACGACGACATACACATTGAAAATCCGAGTGTATTGAAAGTCAAGGAGAAAAGTAAAAGTGCGAGTAGTTGTGACTTGACTTATTTGGACTTGAAGATAGAGAAAGAGAAAGAGGAGGTGGACGTGGACGTGGAGGAAGAAGAGGTGGAAGACGACGAAGAAGAAAAGTTGGACGTTGAGGATATAGATATAGATAAATTCACTCGGTTAGAATTAACTAGTGAGGATCATCATCGTCATCATCATTATCATCGGAAGAGAGCGGACTCGGATCCAGATCCAGATCCAGAATTAGGTGAAGTGTCCTGGTGTGTTGGTTCTGTTGGTTCTGGTGGTTTTAGTGGTGTTGATATTATTAGTGGAAGTAGAAGTGGAAGTGGAAGTGGAAGGGGGAGTGTGTGTGGGGGTGAGGAGGAGGAGGACAACAGTGAGAGTCGTACGGTAGTGACGTACAAGGATAGTGCCACGTGGACAGCGGAAGACGATATGCCCAGTCCGATTGAGTCCTCACCTGTGAACAGTCCGCTCCTCTCGCATCATCATTTTCTATTCCCATTCGAGCCCACCCCAACACATTCACATTCACATTCAAACGATCATAATTCAAGTGCCAGTGCTCCTCTCAGTCACAATAATCATCATCATCATAATAATAGTGGTAATAATAGTAATAATAATAATAATAATGACAATGGACGACATCATCGTCAACATCGTCGTCAACAACATTTCATTTCCCCACAACAATTAACCGAGTGCTTCACCGTCTCCTCCCAACTCATCACTCGAGAGGCTCGTCTCTATGAAAATGTCCCCACCACCGCCGGTGAACTAGAGAATTTGGGGATTTTACTGTCGGAAATCCATCCAGCCACCAGTTCTCATTCCCATCATTCTCAAGGGACTGGACCCATTTTAACTCATCATGGTCATCATCATGGGCATAGTAGTAATCACACGAGTAGCAATAGTAATGAAACTGCCAGCATTTCCAATAATTCCAATTCGAATGGTGGTCTCAGTCATCATTTGACCAATGAACTGTTGAGTGTCACGGATTTACTCAGTGTGGCTGGGATTCAAGGTAATGGTCCTCCCTCTCGAGCTTCCTGGGCTGACAGTGGGCGGGAGAGTTTGAGTTTTGATGGTGAGAATAACAATTCAAATTCAAATGGGAGCTCCAAAAACCTACTGTTGTACCCCCCACCCCCACCCCCCATCACTGGCCCTTGTTCAACTTCCTACACTCAAAATTTCCAAGCGCTAATGCACTGCAGTTCCCCCTCTCATCACTCATCCTCTCAACAACATCATTCCTCATCATCTGCCAATAGTGGGAGTCATAATAATCAACAACAACATCATAACGCATCTTCAAATAAGAAATCCAGTCGGAGGGAGCGACTGGTGAGACAGAAACAAGCGATAGAGGAGACATTCCTCCCGATTGGCATTGACAACAACAAGTCCACAATTGGTGGTGGTGGTTTCCCCATGAATAACAGTCACAATTACCTGGTGGTCCCTTCCCCTCGACGTGGAGTCATTGCAGGGGGTGTGATTGCCTCTAATTTTGCTACAGCGGCTGCCTCCCCCATCAGCCTTCAACGTCATCCCAATTCCACTCAATTACTTTTACAAGAGAATAAGAAATCCAGATCCTTAATCCCTTGTGAGTCTCCTTATGGTTGCTCTGGAACTAATGAGTGGACTCATCATCATGGGGGCGGTGGTGGGGGTGGGGGTGGAGGGAAAATGAGTAGGAACAAAAGTCCGTCAGGGAGATGTAGAAATAATGATTCCTCATGTGGGGGTGGGGGTGGTGCTAATGGTCATGGTGGTGGGAGTGGTCATCATGGTCATGGTCATATGGGGGTGGGGAGATTGGGACTGGGGAAAGGTTCTGGGAAATATCATCAATCATTTGACTATGGAGAACTCCCGAGTCATCAAATGTTCCCCAAAAGACATTTACTCGCTCAAGGGACTCGACATTTCTCCCCCCAGCCCTACCCCCCACCCAATCACAACAACATTAATGTGCACACTAGTAATATGAATGGGAGTAGTCAAAATGTTGGGGGTGGGGACTCAAGTGCTCAACCCATTCCACATCATCAACATCGATCCTTCCCCGCCGGATTATTTAGGTAATGCCTATACAAAACCCAAAGAGTTTTTTGTTGTTTTTTTTTTTTTTACATATGTATTTCGTATTACTATTCAAAAAATGGTGAAAGTCATTTGTCTTTTGTCTTTTGTGGTAAACAATTTAACATTATTTGGTTCTCGCGTGATGGTTATGGTCCTTAATATACAAATTTCGGGTTTCTCCGTATAATCTATTTGACTTTTGAAGAGTACATGAATAAGAAATGTGTATGAGAGAGAGCCTTGTCCCATTTTTCCTTCTCTGACATCCTTTTCCCTCTCTCTCTCTGTCTCTCTTTCTCTTTCTCTTTTGGATGGAAAGAATTACCGGCTATACTTGCGAGTAGCGAGTAAAAAAAGAGTTACTGTATATTTTATGTCGGATGATCATCATTCGAGTGGTGTGTTTTTTTTTAGTTTATGTATACAGAGATGACATCAGAGATGGGACAGAATATCCAATGAGAATCCATTCAATTGACCTTTTGGACTTGCCATTCCATTCTATTCAAATGACAAAAATTACCTCACCTTTCCAAAAAATACATGATCATCATGATCTTGATCCACAGGATTGGCCTCATTTATGCAGAAGAAAGTATTCAAAATTCAACTTGCGTACGTACGGCTAGCGGCTGTAAAAAGTCGGTGACATTTCAATTTCCAAAACTCCAAAATTCATCTTTTATCTTTCTGAATTCGTGAATTTCCATTAACATGGAATGGATTGAATTAATAAAAAAAAATTACAATAAAAATAATGGTTTTCCCCCCGTCTGATGATAATTCAACTCAAAACAATGGGGAAGGCGTGAGCGTTCATTATGAGGAAATGAATTGTGAGACAATTTGATTTGGATTGGGATTTATTTGGGAAATGTGAGTGAGACGTAGAATGTTGAATGAACAGAAGAGAATTTAGAATGGAGAGAAAGTAAATGAATTTCCTTTTGAGTTGTATTTTTTTTTCATTTTCCTTTGGAATCTAATGGGTTTTTTCCTTGTATTGACAGACGCTCTCATTGTCTCACATGTAGTTGGATCACTCTCCAGTCTTTATACCTTTTGTCCTGAACAGGTCAATTGTTCTCTTATGGATTTATTTCTCTCTCTCTTTCTCTCTCTCTTTCTCTCTTTCTCTCTCTCTCTCAATTTCCACGAGAGACATTCACTTTCCCCTGACTCCTGCCTACTGCCTGCTGTTTTGTACGCAGACATAGAAATCCAATGGAAATAGAAAACATGCTGACTTTCTCTCTTCCTGAATCCTCAATATAACCAGTCACGACACCACAGACACACCACCATACTTTTCTTTATATTTTCCAATTTCTCTAGAGCACACACAGATACACACACACATAGAGAAGACATTGGAAAAAGTATTAGTTGACTGTTTCTATGGTTACAAGTAAAAAAAAAGGAAGGGAAAGCTGGTCGTGTAGTCATATCCACAATCTGGCAAGGAAAAGGTGTGAGTGTTTGAAAAGTACACGCAACTTGTTACATAATAATAAAGAAGGAGAGGAAAGAAGAAGAGGGAAGTTGGCTCTTTCACTAGAGCGGATGGATCAAGTGAAAGCCGGAGAAAGCAATTATTGATCTCTACTTGTACATTTTCGAGTGGTTCATTCCCTCCGCCGTCCTTTCTCCAATCCTGTTTTTGTGTTCTCTTGTCACTCTTGAGACGAAAAGTCCATAGACACACAGACACGAGCACAGGCACACACACACACACACAGCTTTTTCATGTGGTATTGGGCATTCGGGATTGACACACAACACAAGGAATCCGCACACACTTTCTACAAACACATAATTTGTATGGTGGCCAATCTCTGTCGGCTTATAACAAAACTTAGATTTGACATTTGGATGTGTGTCTTTGGAAAATAATTCATTACTCCTTTAGAAATTCCCTCCGTTTAGACTTTTTACCCCGGGTGAACCTTTTCCCTAAATTAATTTCTCTTCTCTTCATTTTTTTTTGTCTTGTATTTCCCTTTCGTACATTCAAATACATTACAACTTAATTAAATTCACGCACAGCAGGGTTTTTTCTCCAAACAATCCACGTGTCCATTAACTAACTATGAACAGCTAGCTTGAAAAACGCTCAGGACTTTTCCATTTGTATTTGCGAGAAAGCTGATGTGCAATTTGGATATTTTTAGCGGTGTGA
The DNA here is from genome assembly GCA_034699125.1 of Gisinianus flammeolus. Taxonomy (NCBI): domain Eukaryota; kingdom Metazoa; phylum Arthropoda; class Collembola; order Symphypleona; family Katiannidae; genus Gisinianus; species Gisinianus flammeolus. The sequence continues at coordinate 10,505 of JAIUND010003634.1, forward strand.
GGACTTTAACTGTAAGAGTTTTGATTGTGGTGGAAAGTTAAAATGCATGAGGTTTGTGTGAGGTTAAAACGGAAATTGTGGCTCAATTAGTTGCTAACGGCTATTGCTAATTAATTAGTGGCTTTCACTCGGAAGTGAGTGAGTCCTCCTTGTCTATTTGTACACAAAACTCTCAAAATGGTGACTTCATTATCAGTAATTGGTTTTTGAAAATTGAATTATTCGCATCAGACGAGACCTTTGAATATTCACGAAGAGATTTCTGACTCACATAGATAGACAAAATATTCCTCTGTTCAAGTTTAATATAATTCAATATAAAATATATAATTCCATAATTTCCTTATGAAATCCTAATTGAGGATTTATTTAAAATAAAAAATTGGACATAACAAATAAATTCAATAAGCATTTGAGTATGTTTTGCCTGATTTCACGTGTGGAATACGGAACTGAGTTAAGTATTTGGAAACAGTCATGAAATGGAAATACAAGAAAATCTGTCGTAAAATATGATTGGGGAATTCATATCTAAATGGTTCAAGTCATATCAATTGTGGAGTAAATGGAAGGCCGGAGCTTGAAGATAGCAGGTACAGAGCTATACAGATATTACACGGCTTTGATTGGAAGAATCCAAACAGTTAAAGTAAACGGGGAAATGGATTTGAGAAGAAAGGGAAGGGAAAGGCAAAGGCAAAGTGGAGAAATTTAGAGGAAAGTGAGTTTCCTCTTGGTAGAGAGAAAGTCAGGAGAGAGCGAGAGAGTTTATGAAGGAGCGTTTAGAGTTTGGAGAGGGAGTTATGGCCAATGGACTATGGAGTTGGAATTTGAACAAATTGTAGGAAAGTTAATGTTGGGGTCCATTAAGCACTGAGCAGAAGCCGTTAGCCATTCTATGTGCGTCCCCTTGTAAACCATGTTAAAAGAGCATTTAAATTCCAAGCCCAGGTTCACAGTCAACAGTCATTCATGTACATATCTACACAAACATCAAAATACACACACACATACACACATATGTACACAGTCATATGGGGATATTAAAGGATGTCATCCTGTCGTCATAACATCTCGAAGCTTGAAGCTCAGACTTTCTCCATATTCTTCCCCTGGATAGACTTTCTCTCTTCTTTCCACTCTCTCTCTCTCCTTTCGCACGGCCGAGTCCACAGAGTCCACTAAAATAAAATAGTTTTGAGTAAAAGGGGAAAGTGTGGAGGAAGTAGATGATTGTGGGGCGTAGATCGAAGGGGGGTTTCTTTAGTGGGTGAAGGGGAGTGGTGTGTGTATGTGAGTGTTTGTGTGTGCTGATCGTGACTTAGTAAAAACTAACCACGCACGTAAAATATTACTTTAAATCTCCAGCTTGGCCAAATCACCAAATGCTCAAAGAATCCCCAATGAATGACCGTCCAATGAATCATTATAGAATTTATTTTCACCATTTCCACAGGAAAGTTTTAGCTCTACGTTTTGTTCGTTTTACGTTGGCTCTTTCAAATGTCAAATATCTGTAGTTTCCATTCAAATGCAAGACTTCAAAATCCATGAACTACAGACATTTTATAATGTCTAATTTCTAATACAACTTACAACTGAGACTCTGAACGTTGACATATTTATTCAAGAAAGGAATTGAAGAAATGTCATCATTTCTCTCATTACATATGTCGTACCATTAGACAAGAAACAATGGGGGAAAGAAGGAAACAAGTGTCAAGCCAGATGAGATGTTGAAAAAATCAAGTGAGGATTTCCGTTTGGCGCGCATAGGGTATGTCTGGAAATTTGTGATGAGTGAAGATAGACGGGAAGTGACTGAAGGAAGGAACGTGAGCGTGACAAATGAGGGAAACATTGAATTCCTCTTTCGAGATTCACTCCTCGGAAGCCACAACAAACAGAATTATTGATAAAGTTGTGTGACTTTCTCCTCCATTCCTCCGCCCCATTGACTATCTGATTCCTTGGGAATTTCTCTCGCTCAATCAGTCGTCTTCTGTCTGTCCTGAAAAAAATGTGGATGTACGATAGTAATGAGATTTGAACAAAATTAGATTCCTTTTTTTCAGTAGTCATTTCGCTTTCCCTTTTCCATTCCCACAGTCGATGCAGATAGACAGATAGACCATGTTTTTTTACAGGAGAATTTAAGAAAGTCAAAGACACAGACAAAAATCCACATTTATTTCTATTCCTTTCATCGGCCATTTCACATTTGGATCTATAACGGACTTATTGGTCTGTACTCGCGTGTACATACTAATCTTTGAAGGATCATGCTCTGAACCTTATGAAAGTGCCCGGGAGTCCTTTTTCTTGTCTTCTTTGATTTTCCCATCCTAGAACTGAACTGATCATTTCCCATTCTCTTCTAAACCTTTCTTTAGCCTTTGTATTTTTTTTCTCTCCACAAAAAAAAAACCTTTTGGTAGGTACTTTTTTATGTTTTGGTTTGGGTTTCCGGATCCGCTTGGGTAAGTTGTGAATATGGAAGATGGAAGATGGAAAATGGAAGAGAAAGAGAGAGAGAGAGAGAGAGAGAATTTTAAAGAGACTCGGAGAGAGAGATATGGAGTTTTTTGACAGCACACAGTAAAATCTCCAGCTTCCATTTAACCTAATTTCACACTAGGTTGAATCCACCTCCAGACTCGAGCCTGACTTGACTTTCTCTTTTTCTCTCACTTTCTCTCCTTTTCCCATTGATTTCAACTCTGCCGTTTGATTTACCCAAAGAAAGTTACCGACTTTTAATATCAAAGGAAAAAGTGGTGGAGGCATTTCTATAGTTTTTTTTTTATTTTGTCTTTTTTCATATTTTGTTTTCCATTCTCTCGCTCTCTCTTTCTCTCAAACACACTCGTAGTTTGACTCCCCACAGTTCCATTTATCTATGAAAATTCTTCTTGTTTCCAGTCGGTGAAAGTTGTTTCATATCGCCAACTCTTAATTTATACTATTTGAGTTTATTCTGAGTTTGTCTGTGAGAACGAGTGTACAAGTTTGTTGCGTATATGCAATTTTTTCTGTCAAAGATCGTGTTGACGTTGACTTTTTTTTTGAAAGGAGTTTAAATGGAAACTGCAAAGAATTCTTCAAATTGTAAGACTTTCTTCTCATTTTCCCTATTTTGCCCAAAAACAATAATAAAACTTTTAAATCAACAAGATTTTACATAAATGTCAATTGCTAATACATTCAAAGAGTTTCTCTGAGAGTGAAAGTGGAGCAGAAGAATGAAAGGAGCTGAGGAATTTCTCATCGTACCCTCTTTTTTTTAAAAGCCGTCTAACGAAACCATCGGTTACCAATTACTCAAGCAAGCCCATGGAATTACACCTACAAAGTACAAAGTAAAAGTTCTTTGACCTAATAATAAACTTTTGTTTTTTTTTTTTTTTTTTGGCTGAGGGATTTCAACTTGAACTTTTCCTCCTTTATTACAACTTTCCAAATGACTTTCATACACAAAAATTCCAGACAAGTAATAAATTTCTCTTTTCCCTCTCACAAGTCTCTTGTTATTGTGTTTCGTTTTATTTTGTTTGTTTCTTTTTTTATATCCATTTTTTAGTATTTCCTTGGGAAAACTTTTATTGGAATTACCCAACGACATTCCCACTGTTTTCAGTGTTCAAAGAGGAAGAGAAATCTAAAACTCGTACAGTAAATCTGCGGAATTCCAATAAAGTGACAGGTTAATGAAAAAATATCCTCGTAAATTGGTGACAGACTTGAAACGAAAAAAATGTTTGAATGTCTGACTACCTATTATATATATATTTTTAAATGTACGTTTTTTTTTGCACACACAAAAAACCGGCCTCTAGTTCCTGTGCAATTTTCCTCTTTTTTGTTGTTGCAAATATCCCGAGTCTGAACTCATTATCCAGGGAAGAGAAAGTTAAAGTGAAGGAAGAATTTTCTTTAATTTTTTAAGAGGGAACAACTTTCAAACTTTTTCCACGGGGGGGAAGAACACGAGTAAAAAAAAGTGGTCCAAATTCATATACACGCACACTTTTACTCCCACAGAGTTTATCCTCACAAATTATGAATGTATATCAATTTTTATTTGCTCGTTCAAGGTTTCTCATTTTCTCCCAACATGTCTCAAGTAGGTTCATTAAACTGTCTCAGTCTTCTTCCTCTTCTGTTTTCCTCCTTTCTAAAAAAAAACTCACAACTTTCCTCTCACTCTCTCTTTCTCTCTCTTCCTCATTACTTTCTTTTTATACTTTCACTTTCTTCTTCTCCGGCTCACTTTCTTTTCTTTTTTTTACGTCGTACATGTCGTACATGTCAAGTCCATTCTGCGGTTTCCTTTCTCCTCCTCTTCCTTTTCATCAGAAACCTTTTCCTGCAAAGGAAAACCAAAGCCCAGAATGTAGTTTGATACACACACCAGAGAGGAGCATTGGGATGGGGTCGTCCCGATCCCATGGTCCCATCCCATCCCGAACTCGGGATGGGATGGCTAAACGCCAACGAGTTTCGGGATGGGA